>VZRI01007958.1:472217-667810 GCA_013397515.1 Upupa epops
TGTCAGGAGGATGGAGCCAGGCACTTTGCAAGATTGTGTAGTGATAGGGCAAGGGGCAATGGGTGTCAGCTGGAACAAAGGAGGTTCCATATAAACATCAGAAGAAACTTCTTCCCACTAAGGGTAAAGGAGCACTGGAACAGGCTGCTCAGGGGGGTTGTGGAGTCTCCTTCTCTGGAGACTTTCCAGACCCGCCTGGATGTCTTGCTGTGCAACTTGGTCTAGATGGTCCTGCTGTGGCAGGAGGATTGGACTAGATGATGTTTTGAGTTCCCTTCCGATTCCTAATGATTCTATGATCTTTTAAAATACATTTTCTGGACTTGAGAAATCAGTCAGTATTAAAGGTTTCAAGAAAATACCTGAGTTATTCTTTTTTAAAGTACTTCTGAGGCAATACAATCTCATGTTAAAAGTTCCTCTTGTGCTAACAGTTAGTAGCCAAAAAATTCAAAAGTTAAAAACTCCAGCAAGAAGCCAAGGAGAGCAACACTCCAAGAGCATAAATTGTCTACGTGACTGAGTTTAACCAATTATTCAAGGACCTTTGCCACAAGAGAACCCATTTTCGAAGAAAATCCTTGAATATGCTACAGTGAGAGTCTGGAATTCAGCATCAGTTGCATCAGGCTGCGGCTCTGTTTTGTTTAGGAAATCTGTGTCTTCAAATATCCTGAAGCAGCATTTGCTAGTAAATAGCAGCAGTGCTGGAGACCCAGAAGAGGAAGGGGTTAGATTCTGTACTGTTGATAGAGAAAACTGGAGAAAATGCAATTGAAACGGGTGGAAATACAAAGGGAGAAAACTGAGCCAGAGATCAGGATTGAGCCTTTGTTGGAAAAGCTTATGGTGTTGAATATTAAATTAATCTAATTTGCACAGTGTGATGGTGGCCATTAGTGCCTGAAGTAGAGGCAATGAAATGCTAATGTGATTAGTTAGGAACGCTAAAAACAACCAGTACATTTTCCTTTTGATTGTCTGTGTGTTTAAGAATATTTCATTCCTTCAGACTCCTTTGAAAAAGGGGTAAGATATAAATCATAGGCACAGATATAACTAGCGGTTGTGACGTTTTGTTACAGAGTTTAATTACATGAATCATAAAATATTGCTACAATTTTCCAAACTGTTAAACCTTAATTAATATGAACCCACAGGGACCACCTTGATGGTTCATAATACTCTGGAATCTCTCCTCCTACAGTAGTTCATATGGTTGAAGAGTGCTTTATAATTTACAGAGAGTAATCAATTATTCGAAATGAAGCCAGACAAATTAATTTAATATAAATGGGGTTGTATGGAGTTTGACTAATTCTTTTTAATTACCTATATGTTATTTTTTCAATAGCCTAACAAAGGGAGCCATTATTCTTCCCCATGTACAAATTCATTAATCTCATTACCATGCAGTATTAATATAATTTTATCACACATTCCAGAAGTGGAGCACATTGACAAACCATAATGAATCACGGCATTAGTGTGCTATCACTACATTAATTTCAGGACATGCCTAGCTCATCTGCAATTTACGTGGAGACTTAGGCTAAAATGAGCTGAATAAGCATGTAATTATGACATCTGCTTCTTCTCAGGTAGCTCTTTGTAAATCAGTGACAAAGGAATAACAGGTTTAAATATGTGTTAACACTCTGATAGCATGTATAATTGCAATATGGCAATGTGTAATGAAGATTAAATTAGACTCGGTGTACCTGACATATGCAAGAGCATAATTGAGCTGCAGTAATTGTGGAATGAAAAAGCCCCTAAAGTACTAACATTTCAGCTCAGGAAGGTGAAACTAGTCTAAAGAAGAAATACTATGAAAACAGTGATGCAAACAAGCACAGTATCTTTATAAGGAAACATTAGTTCATAATTTTTATCTTCACTATAGTTACCATGTACTTGGTTGTTAGCCAGTTTTCCTAGACTTTGTTTTCAGCAGCCTTGGATTTCAGCTATCTAGACCTTTCATCCTTATGACAGTAGACAATGCCCATCACAGGTATGTGTTATACTACTCCTCCATGGTTTTACAAGATGTAGGAACTGACTTCAAGCACCTCCTCCCTTGACAAAAAATACACATTCACAGAAACTGTGTCCTGGAATCAGGGGTCTGTGGAAGGGGTATATGCCTTGTCCTGTACATGAGAGACAACCCGAAACATCTGGAAGATCAAACTGTAAGCCAGAGGGTAAGACAAATTATTTTTACTGAAGTCATTGTCATGTAACTGTTAAAATATTTATTTTAGATGTCTATTGTGCTATATTTAAACCTCAAATATCTTGAGGAGGAAAATTAGTCCTAAAGGTTAGTAAGAGAATAGGTTTTGCATTCAATAATCCTATTTGTACCAAAAATACCAATGCTGTGACTGACTCTGAGAGATCTGTGATGTTACAGCACACACTTACATTTCAACCAAAACTAGAACAATTTAATTCAGGCAAAAAATGTCTGTGCTATATGAACATGAATTGAGAGAATTCATATACAATAGGACACTACGTTAATGAGTCTCATTATTACATGAAATCATTCTCATTATCAAAACTATTGCTTGCATGAAACAAAACCCCCTTCATGCTTACTACAGCACTTAATAATGTTCTAATTATGATCTGTGATCCCTCTGTCATATGTTTATGTCTGAATGTGCACATACCCCAGTGCACATGTTTATGAGACCACACAGTATATTTCTCCAGAGAGATGACGTGAATAGGAATTCTGCAGCTTCTTAGACTTTCCTCTGACAGCAGCTTTCCTTTTTGCTTCTAAGTTGGAAAATAAGATTTCCTCCAAGTGAAACACATGCAGAAATATGTTAAAAATAAATGTCAGGCTGTATAGGAGGATTTCCAGTGAAGCCATTAGACCCTGAACAACAAGCAAAACAACATCTGACCTTCTAAATAAAATGGTGACTTTTTTAAGCTTATGCTAGATTCCCTTCTTTCAGAATTCACAGTGGCTCCAACCCTACAACTGGCTAAATTAATTCCGTCATGATATTACAAGAAAGGTTTCTCAAGCAGTCAGATCAGCCTGTGCCACAGAGCAGGTTCCAGCTGAAGCATGGACTGCAGTTTGCTTGGAATTCTCACACAGGAAGTTTACTGAGCTTCACAGGGCCAACAGCCACCGAGTCTCGTTTGGGTTGGACAGATCCCTAAGAAAGCATGCTCTGCCAAATCTCCTTAGGAATTTCTCTTTGCAAGTCTCTAGACTTTGGTGTCTAATCTGTAACTGCACGTGCACCTTCATATACAGATACATGCTCATCCCCTGTCAAGAACACAAGTTCAGCTGCTACACCAAGTTTGAGTAGCCAGATGTGTAGAGCAGGGTAAATAGTATTTTAGTCCAGTAATGACAAGCTGATGCTGCAGAATGTAGTAGTTCTCTGCAGTACTAGTGCTCACGCTTGCTAATATTCATGTCTTCTCTCCATTGGCTTCACTGCTCACTGGCATCATAGAATTGTAGGACAGTTTCGACTAGAATAGACCTTCAAGATCTTGGAGTCCGACCTTTTCCCAGCCCTATCGGCACCACTAAACCCTGTCCCCCAACGCAACATCTACCCTTTCTTCTATACCTCCAGGATTGTGACTCAGTCCTCTCCCTGGGCAGGCTGTTCCAATGCCTGACAACCTTTTCAGGAATGACATTCCTTGTGATATCCAAGCTGAACCTCCCCTGGTGCAGCTTAAGGCCATTTCCCCTTGTCCTATCACTGGCCACTAGGGAGAACAGACCAACCCTGGCCTCTCTGCAGCCTCCTGTCAAGCAGTTGCAGAGTTGTTTTCCCCCAAGCTCTTCTTCTCCAGGCTGAGCAGCCCCAGATCCCTCAGCCATATCCTTTCACTGGGCTTTAGATATCAAACTTGCTATCTGATGATTGATAGAAGCATCAATAGAACTATATGAAATTAGACTAGAAAACTTCAAACTCTCTATTGAAAGGAGCAGCAGAGGTTTTTCTGATGGTGTTCAAAGATGTTTAAAAGTATAAATATGCTATGTGAAACATCAGTATTTCTATAAAGTGAATTTCATACCAATATTAACATACGGTTTGATTAAATTGAACAGTCATAATGAAGAAAACACAGAAGTATTATAGGAGCAATAATTTAACCTGCAATTATGGTGAGTAGGCTAAATAATGTTATAAGCTTTTCCTGTTATGCTGGAATATAAATAACAACAAAAAAAAAAAAAACAAACCTACACCAAACCCTGAGTGTTCTTATAACTGCTTTTATTAATTACTATTATAAAAAAAAGTGACAAATTAGGCTGAAAAAAGTTCCCACTTTTGCACCAAATCTATTCATTCACCCAATTTACAGAAATAACTTAATAGAAACTTTAAAACATTTCCAAGATGTGAAATAAATAACCTATAGAAATACATGTCATGTCATATTACTGTTAGCTGAGTTTAGGAAATCACTAAGACTACTTGCTTTTATTGATGGTAGGTTGTATTCTTCGCATAAATGCAGGCATTTTCCCCACAGTGCACTGTCCTGTTTTTTACAGGCTTTACTGAATGGTAGAGAGGATCCACACATTTTCTTTCTTCCACCATCTCATGTTCAAGTTTTCCTGATATTCACCTAACATTTTTCCCTTTGCACATTAATCTCGCAACTTCTAGTTATATCCTGTGAACATCATTACAAAATTCTTTTGTCTTATTTGTGTGTTTATAATCTTGAAGTATTTATAGACTGTTACCATGCCTCATGTCCCCTACCTAGTCAGTGTTTAGCCAGTCTGTGTTACCTCTTTTAAATGTTTCCTCATAAATTTCTTTCCCTTCACTAATCTGTACTGTTTCCTTTTGCCTCTTCTGAATTCCCTTCATTTTTCTGTGTCTATGCTGGACTCAGTATTCCAGATGGGATTGTCTTCAACTCATCTTCACAGTGGTCATTCCCTCACTGCCCTGTGCTGTGATGTCCTGCACAGACTCTGATTTTTTTTGTGTTTGCACATACTTTTCACTGCAAACTGATGTGCAGTGTTGTAGTAAGCAACAACCTGTTCTCTAGAGGTCCCTTCTAACTCCAACTGAACAGCATTAAGAATCTTTGTTATTGTTTCTCAGGTTCTTAGCTTCAGATTGGATTATGCATGTTCCTTTGCCTTGGATATATGAGCAAATGAACCCTACATACACTCCGTTCCATCTCCACTGCCTCACTCAAGCTGACAAGATTTAAAAGTCTCATTTCTCCAACAGAGTTGTAGTGGGCACAGACTATAGTCTGGGGCCATCAGGAAAGTACTGTTACTGAAAGTGATGTTACTTCTACAGTTCCCATGCTGCCTCTTTAGTGAAGACACTGATCTGTGAGTTACAACCAAGTCTTCAAGGTATCATTCAATTGATGTTTAGGACAATATAAGTTGCATTATCAGGGTGCCGTCCCCCCCACACACACCCCCATCATGAAATGTGTGCCTCATTTAATGGCAGTAATGTAGGTTAGGAAGCTGTGACACACAAGAAGAAATAATTTTTGTTAGCTTCATAACTTTTATCCAGAGCAGTTCCCAGAGCTGATTCGCCTTGCAGTCCCAAGAGTAGGAGTGGTAGTGCAAGGAGGAGGGAGGAGAAGCTTGGCAAAAGCAAGAGCAAGCTAGATTCCTCATAGCTTTGATTTAAACTGGTTTAAAATAGAAGGAAATCTGCTAATGTTAAGAGAAACTGGTAACGTGCATTCACTATCACATTCCAGTGAAAGATTGACATGCTTGCTTCAGTCACTATGTCAGTTCAGACACATATCTTGCTTTATATTCATGTGTCAGCATTAAAAGCTATTTGTATCCTTCCCTTCAATAATCCTATTGTAAATTTATTGGATAAAAGTTCTTCAGCAACTACAGTTTGATTAGTTTTGTTGCTCCTCGCTCTATATGTACATTACCCCTTCATGCAAATGTATTTCATGGGTTTAACCGCACAGGCTTCTTTCCATTAGACAAACTTTGGAACAATTTGCATACATAACAGCTTTAGTAAATTAAATTATGTGAATCAGTGGATTTTCATGACTCAAAACAGTGCCCAAATTCTTAATTATTGCAGCTGCTGTAATATCAGAATACAGACCTCTTCAAAACAGCTTTATTAATTTTAATGCACTGTTTAGAAAACCCTGCTTTTTGTTGAGCAATTGGCCTGACTTTTTCTTCTCATGGATTAAAGTTTTGCCTTTTTTAGTTCATAAGTTAGCACAATAATATTCAAAGCATTTAAAGATGTCACGATGACTCGGAGTTGTTGTAGAAATAAATCAAGATGGAATCCATATGTTTTTCTTTTGATGGATTAAGGGCCATGTTTACAACAACATAAGTTTACACTGTTGCTGGCCTCAAGTATTCTGCAGACCTTTGTGGGTCAGCTCCTGCAGAGGCTCATTTTTACTCAAGAGGACAATTACAGTAACTATTTCCATGGTTAGGGAAACAGTCTGTTCTGAAAAGAACATGCAGCATGCTGTTGGTATATTCTCTCTTACTTTGTTTTTATAACTCTTTGTATTTGAGAGCAATTTTTGTTTCCATCAACAGTACTTCCCTCTTTAGTGATTTACTGTAGCTACAGATTCCTGTTCCTCACATATAATGAAAATATTTTGCTTATGTTCATTTTCTTTTTAATGGAGGTAGGTTGTTCTTGTGTTATGGATAATAGATGTCCATCCCTCCTGTTTCTCTGCATTCCAAAATCTCCATTGAAATGTTATCAGCGCTGCAAGGGCCACAGAAGGAAGCTATAAGTGACTGATTCCCAACCCCTGTTCAGAGAGTATATTTAGAAGTCACATCTCTGCTGGCTTCCTTTTGCTGCTTTTGATTGTCTCTGGAATTGGTAACAGATTAATCTGGATGAGATTTTTACAGAGTTCGTGATGTATTGAGATAAATGTCAAGCTCTTGCACATGTTTATGCAGTCAGGTTTGAAAATGTATATATTTATTCCTGTTAGTGTCACAAGGCCACAGTTTGAAGAGTACTCAGTCTTGATGAGCAATTCTTGGTATTGGTGTTTATAGACTCCAGTCCATAACAGGGAAAAATATTTGCTATTGATCACTGCCAACTATCAGTCTGTTGTTGGCCAGACTTGTCCCTACTGAGCATTATTTTACTCCAAAAGCAATACTGAGTTAAGTGGATGAGACTATGTCTAGTACTTAATGTAGGAGTACAGGCCAGTTTAACAAAAAAACCCCAAAACTAATCCAGTTTCACAGTTTTTCTGGAACAGAAATCTGCTCTAGCTGAGGTTCTGTGTCTTCTATGGCTATAGAACAGCACAGAGATAATCTCATTCCACAGCTCCCTAAAGGCCTAATATGGCAGAAACAAGATAGAGCACTAAGAAATCACACAAACTGGAGAGGGCCTTCCTGCTGAAGCCCGCCAGGAAGATCTCAGCGCATCATTGTTCATGAGCTTTATTGCAGTGCTGCTTCTTCATGTGTTGTCCTTTTCATTTAAGAACCTGAAAGTGTTGAAGTAAGGAATACATTAGATTCTGGAAGAAGGGGATCCCTCTATTGGCAGAAGCTGTTAGCATGCTCTGTATGTAATGTTGAGAATGACTATGGAAGTCCTGGCCTTAAGCTGCACCAGAGGAGGTTCAGGTTGGATGTCACAAGGAATGTATTTCCTGAAAGGGTCGTCAGGCATCGGAACAGCCTGCCCAGGGAGAGAGTTCAGTCATCATCCCTGAAGGTGTTCAAGAGAAGGTTAGATGTTGCGTTGAGGGACAGGATTTAGTGGTGCTGATAGGGCTTGGGAAAAGATTGGACTCAGTGATCTTGAAGGTCTTTTCCAGCTGAAACTGTTCTATGATTCTGTGATTCTGTACTGGGTAAGAGGATCCTAACTGTGGAAGAGAGGTTTGCTCTCCTGCAGTGGATTAGGAGATTTTATTCTAAATGTAAATAGAAAAAAAAACAAAAAAGAAAATTATATTTAAAAGATAAATAAAATGTTAGTTTAAAGATAATGCTTTAAGGAGAGGATAGACGGCCAGACCATCTTCTGGGATTTCTCTCTCTCTATGCTTTTGCAGGTACTAAATATTAAATAAAGTCTGTGGCTTTCCAATAAGCCTTTCATGTTTTTGAGAGGCAAAGAAAAACTCATCATGACTTAGATATACAGAGCCTGTTTCTTTAAGCATGCTGAGCACTATGTTCTTCCTCAGTACATTTTATGTCTGCCGAGACTGTTTTTTTATCATTTCCCCCAGAAAGAAACCACAGTCAATGAAAAATGTGTTTATATCATTCTTTTTTTCTTTGTTTTTAGCCAATACATGAGCATTTGTAAACAATGAGCTTGGTTTGAGCTCATTTCAAGTTACAGCAGTTTACAGTTATATTGATGGAATTCTCATATGTATGACTTTTTTCCACCTTTTATTAGTGTTATTTATTGTTGTAAAAAGTAATTTTCCATGACTTTTGATGGGTTTGGCTACTCAGATCTTAAACCACATCCTATTCAGAGCAGAGCTATCAAGGTATGGTTTTTCTTAGATGCAAATATCTTATTAGAATTATAAGTACCTGTTTAGCAAATTAGGAATTGTCTGGAACTGGTCAAGTAGCTTAAGGGTTCATCTTGTATTCTCCAAACATGACTTCCCCAAAGCAGCTGCATTGTGCACTATTTCCTGGACCATTATCTACGAAATGTGTGGTCATTGCCTGGAGAAAATAGCGGGATTATTATTAATGGGCTTCAGAATTTTATTATCTGCAGGGTAGGCTGGCTTCAGCACAGGAAAGCTGTCGGTGGCCACATAACGTGCTGTTTGATGTGACACTGGGAAAAGGTTAGGTAGTTCCCACATTAGAGCAGTGGTTTCCATTAGCAGGCCAGTCCTCAGGTTTATGGTGCATTGAAAGAAGCCACTTGGGAGGCAGATTTTTGTCCTTGGAGAAATGACTGATAATAACAGATTGGAATATGGAAAGCAAACATTCTTAATGACATCATAGACAAACACACACACGCATTTAGAAGTCAGACACTCAGCTGTTACCACTTGCAAAAGCCAGTTAAACCACTGAAGGGGTAACAAGATGCTGGAATGCTAATGAAAATACATCCCCTGTTGACTTTCCTCTGATACTTAAACCTAACTAATTTTCTTGCTTTCCTTCACAAAAGACGTTTGTTAAGGCAGCAGTAGTAGAGGGGATCAATCATATTGCTTCCTGAAAATTTCCCAATCTGTTGCCATTGTTCATGCTTTTAGTAGCATTTTTCAACTCTTCTAAGATTCTTCCCAAGATTTGGAGGGAGGGGAAATACCTTCAGGTTGATAGTTTTGTTCTCTCTGCAGGGCATGCTGGGAGCTCCGATGCAATCAATCTCACCAGTGTCCTGTTTACTTATAACAGACAGATTTCTGGACAGCAATTGCCATAAATTGTAGTCTTAGTCAGTTTTGAGAGAATGAACCCACAAGTGAGTCAGCTAAGGTAGAGAATGTCAGACAGAATTAAACTTAATCAGTGTGTGAAGAGTCATAAGTGAAGATAAATGAGCACCTCACCAGCCTTTCTCTCTTGTTTTTGTGTGTCATGTAATCACAGAGTCTTGGATGCTACAGATCGACTATTGAGAGTTAAACTGAGGCACAAACATCTAGTGGATTAGGTATAGAATGCAGTCTGAGGTGCCTCATTTTCACTCATGATATTTCACAATCTTTACTCTTTAGACCTTTTCACTGTAATATCTTGATGTTACATATTTCTTTTTAAATCAAGTTTATAATTTAATAGAATCTGTCCAAAAATAGGCAGAGAACAGACTGGCATCATTGATATCTCCTAAATGTTTCTTTTATTGTCTGTGTTGTATATCACTTCTGAACTTGGATTATAGAACCTACTGCAAATAACATCTGATAATATAATAGCCTTTCAGGTGGCTCAGTAACACTTGAGAGAACGATCAACTGTAAGAAAGAAATCAGCTGCATAAACTGTAATATTAACTCCTTTTAACTGTTTTTCACTAGTAGTAGTGTCATCCAATGACAGGACAAAGGCTAACAGGTGTCAGCTGGGACAGAGGAGGCTCCATGTAAAGACAAGAAGAAACCTTCCTAATGAAGGTGATGGAGCACTGGAAGGGGCTGCCCACAGTGGCTGTGGAGTCTCTTGCTCTGGAGACTTTTGCAACCTGCCTGGACTGTTCCTGTATGACTGGATCTACAGGATCCTGCTCTGGCAGGAGCGTTGGGCTAGATGATCTTTCCAGATCTCTAACATTCTGTGATTCTGTGATATTAAAACAAAGTATTTTATATTTAATGAAAGTGAAAGTAGCTTTAGAGAAGTTGTAAGGTTAAACGTGTTATTCCACTGCACAAAACTAAAGAGCAAGTTGTGCGGAGGTGTGTTTGTTCAGAAGTTCTTTAAGCACCTATTCTATCAGGGTGGGTACATGCATCCACACCTCAGGTGTCTGCAAATTCTGATGTAAACACACAGATGTTAGAGCTCAGCACTGAAGCCAATTTCAGATGCCTTGGCTGAATTTATATAAACAAAATAAAAAGCTAGTTAAAAATATAAATACTTAAAAATCAAACTTTGATTTGGGGGTTTTACAATAAACACTCTGAATCTCTCTACCCGTGCTT
The DNA here is from genome assembly GCA_013397515.1 of Upupa epops. Classification (NCBI taxonomy): domain Eukaryota; kingdom Metazoa; phylum Chordata; class Aves; order Bucerotiformes; family Upupidae; genus Upupa; species Upupa epops. Next base: position 482,940 of record VZRI01007958.1, read on the forward strand.
GTCAGGGCAAACATTGTGTGAAATAAAATAGAGAGAGGCATTTTAAATCCCTTTTGAAAATTTAGAAGCAAGTACTTCTGCCAGTTGGATCCACCATATGGTCACCTTTGGAATAAAAATACAATACAGTTATAGTAGAGAAGGGTGAGCATAAACAAGTAAGAGATGTAGCAAATGTTCTTCCTTGTTTGTTTGCATGGAGTTTGGAGTGTGTTTGTTGTTGTGGTGTAGTTTAGCAGAAAGAAAAGCTAGAATATGAATGACTTGAGGAGAAAAAGCATGTAATATATCATCAGAAAAAGATGTCATTTGTTCTTAGTGAGGCCAAGAGTGCCTCCCAATCTAGGGAAACCTTTATGTGTGTAATCGCCTAATCTGGCAACAGAGTAGTAATTTAGATTAGAAAGATTTTATCTTATAAAACAGTGGTTTTGTATGTCCTTGAACAGTACAACTTCAGAGTGAGAGTTTATATCTCTCATGGTAAACTTGAGCTGTGCTGCAGGTGTTTTAGTTTATCACGGAAAGGAAATGACTTTTTTTACACCTAATTTAAACCGAAGCTATTCACAGTTTAAAATGTTCAGTAACAGTGACCTCTGTAATGACTAACACATTGCAGGTGGTCCGATAGCAGGCCAGTGGTTAATGTTTGCTATCGGGACAGACAGAATTAAATGTCCACCCCAGAGTTGTTTTCTTCCATTTATAGCATGAACACAACAGCTGGTCCAAAACTGAGCCACAATTAACGGGTTTGGAAAACTTGCAGTCTGTGGAGTTCCTGCAGAAGGAGAGCTTTCCTGTCAGCATCTATTAAAAATTTACTGTTAAATTTGAAAGCAGAAATCCTGGTAAATATGGGCCACCTAAATCTCTGTATTAGACTTCTGATACTTAGGTTCCAGCCTTGTAGTCCCTGCTCAGTTCTTACGGTGAGAAAACTATTTGTTCTGCTGTTACAAGGTTCGGATCAATAAGTGTTTTGTCTGGGAGAACTTGAAGTGCTTTATCAGACCTAAAAATTCTCTAGCAAAGCTCTGAGTTTACACAAGCAACTAAGAAGAGTGTTTGGCATTCCTATAGCACCATGTAAAGCAAAACTGGTGAGCCCAAAGCTTTTATTTTAGCTTATTTTCATTTTGATGAGAATTGAACATCTTTACTGTGCAGCTGCTGTGCAGCTTTTCCAGATGTGTGTGGACCTGAGCAGTATAACCATTGTCAAATGGAATCCTGAGTAAAAATTCTATTCCTTTGTAATGCTTACTGCATTCTGGTCCTGCATAAACAGAGCTGATCCTAATTCACTTTGGTACTGGGCAGTTAAAGTCTAAAGTGTAGCTGGGAGCATGGATGTACTCGGCAAAAATGGGTGAGAAATGCAGGTTTTCTAGTCAGAAGTGATTCTGCTATTTTTCCCATTTGACTTGGACTGACCTGAGCTGTTATGTGATGAAAGAACCTCTGAATGTAACCGTGAATCTGCTTCTCTGAAGATAATACTCTTCATATCTCAGAAAATGTTTCTTCAGTTGTTTTTTCCAGCGGGATTTAAAACAACCATATTTCCATATAAGATAGGGTAAGTGAAGGGATGCACTGTAGACAAAAGTGGCTCTGAAAAGTATGTTTCAAATAATCAGATGTGGTAGACACTATGTTTAACCTTTCACAGAATGACCTGGATTAGGGTTTATCAGCCTTATAGTTACCTTGCTAATAGGATGCCTGGACAGGACCCGGTGCATGGCTTCGTTAGCTATGCACAGATGAGAATCAAAGGCACTCAGCAGGGTTATGTGAAATACATCAGCTGACCTTGCTTTTTGTGGCATGAATGAATGTAGACAAAAAAAATGCACAGTATGAGCAGCAGGTAAACTGAATGCTAATTGGAAAAGGATTGGAATGCAGATCAGTTTGGAACGCAGAGCCAGAATCAAAGTCTGTTTTGGTCATGTTGAAAAACCCAATTGAAAACTGGCTATACCAAACTCTCAGGAGATCTTCAATATCTGTATCATTTATATAATTTTATTTTATGAAAATGACAGAGTCTGGTTTTTCCCCCTCTTCCCATAAAAGAAACCTAAATTCACAGTCAGACAGAGGAAGGGACTGAGCTTGTGTTTCTTGTCTCCTTCAACAGAGCCATCCTTTTCTGGATCACCACCTGCTAGATGTTATCCTGCAAGTTCTGCTAGGTTTCTGAAGAGCTTTCTGAAGTTATTACTTTCAGATCTTTCTCATAGTGAATGTGTGTTCACACTTAAGTACACCTTTTTCGTAGAATGTTAGGGTTTGGAAGGAAGGGACCTTGAAAGATCATTCAGCCCAATCACCCTGCCAGAGCAGGATTCCCTACATCCAGTCACACGGAAACATGTCTAGGCAGGTTTTAAACATCTCCAGAGAAGAAGACTCCACAACCTCCCTGGGCAGCCCCTTCCACTGCTCTGTCACCAGGAACAATTTTCTTCTCATATTTGTGTGGGACCCCCTTTGTTCCAGTTGACACACATTGCCCTTGACCTATCATTGGATGCCACTGAGCAGAACCTGGCTCCTTCCTCTTGACACCCACCCTTTTCATATTGATCAAAACTAATAAGGTCACCCCTCAGTCTCTTTTATTCCAATCTAAACAGACCCAGCTCCTTCAGCCTTTCCTCATCAGTGAGATGCTCCACTCCCTTCATCATCTTTGTGGCTCTGCATTGGACTCTCTCGAGCAGTTCTGTGTCCTTCTGGAACTGAGGGGCCCAGAACTGGACATGACATTCCAGATGTGGTCAAATTTCATTAATATCATATATTCTTAACAGGTTTTCATTCTCAGATCTTTACTGTTTACTTAAAAATAGTTTGCAAAGTCTTCTGATATCTGTATTTGTTCCAAGTTTTTCACATTGGGATGGTTGAACAGGAATGGCAGTGCAGCACAGGCATCTTTTTGATGCATGTGGCTTTATATAGTTTCCAAGTCAATAGAATTTTTTTACAATTACTTTAAGTTTTGGTTATGTTTAAAATATTAGACATATGAAAGACTATAAAGATAAATATGTAGATTTATCAGTAAAAATTCATGTCATTAGTTTCTCTGATGTATGGTACTCATATGAATAATCTGTTTGTCTCTTTTGTGTCTTTGAAATTAAAGCTTTTGAAGTTTCTTCCCCCCTGAGACACAAAAGAAAGGATATAGTTGACATCAAAGTGGAGACATAGTGCTGACTACTAATTATAGTACCTTAACAGTGCCCAGTCCCCACCCATTTACAAGGCTACCTTGACTTTCCTCAGCATTTTTTTGATCAACACCTTTAGAAATAACTGGACAGCCTAGCTACTATCAAAGCTTCTGCAAATTGTGGTTGGAAAGCAAAATATTAATACTTTATTTTTATATTCAATTTTGGCTTTTAAAATACCTTATTTAATTACTTTAAATTGTAACTGCTAGCTGTGTGTTGCCAGATGTGAAACCAGACACGAGGGTGAGATTTTACAATTTAACCGCAGCTGCTGAAGACAAAATCTGGTTCAGAACAAAAGAGCTGGATTAAAAATACAACATTTATTTTAAAAATAGCAGGGAATTATATGCACGACAACTAAAGTTCTTCTTGGCAAACTTATTCACTTCAAGTGAATCCATGCATTGGAAGTCCAAAAAAGAAGACTTACTATCCCAGCAAATAATGTTTGCCATTAACCTTCTCTCACTCAGCAGAGCAAATACTAGTCTGCTTTCCGACTATTGCCTCACTTTTCAAATGTATGTGTTAGGAAGGTGAGCTCTGGAACCAAGGATCAAATGCCTCTGTGTCTTTGAACACTTTTACACTTTTCTAAGTACTAAGCTGGTGAATTCAGAAGTAGTTTATTTGTCTTTGGCATTTGATTGTAACAGCTTAAAAGAGAATAGCTTTAGAAATCCAGGGGAGGGGGGGACAGGGTCCTCCCCAATCTTGCATTTTCTACTGCCTTGGCCAAACTGTCGATGTGCTTAGCAGAGCATGTAAGGTAGTGCAGAGCAGCTGAAATAACTCTGCACGGCTTCTGCACGGTGACCTCTGTACCCTGTGAGTATGAGTAGCGCAGCATTTATATCAATGTTTTAACAGAGGATGTGTGGACTGGAAAATCCCATCCAGTGAGTCAGGCTTATTTTTTCATAACTAAAACCAAAACAAGTTCTGAGGTACTTTCTATATAAAATGTGTTAGAATTCTAAAGTTATTTCAGTTTTACTAACACCCAAAACCGTGGGTCCCTCGCAGTGTTCTATCTTACACGTGGGTGATAAGTATGCAGCACATTGAGAAGACATATTTTTCCTTGCAAGAACAAGAATTTAGTGATAACAAAACCCAAGACAATTTAGTCACAGCACAAAAACAGAATCTTCCATCTGTCTTGGTTCTTTCGTTCTTCATTTTGCCTTGTTTCTACAAAAATAGGAGATAAATGAACTTTTCCTGCTGTTTGTTTCTCTGAGGTTGCTCCTCATCTGCCACTCGATGCTGATCTCGGTTACTGCTCTGAAGCAGTAACTAACTGCAGCAGCTAATTACAACCAGCAGTCCCTGCTTCCCCCATCTTCCTACCAGGTCATTGCAACATTAATTTTTAGTGTTTTTTTCTAAACAGGAAAATATTTCTGTAACAAGTCTGTAAATATTTCTCTCAGCAGCGGTAGAAAGCAATATTTGACTTGGTATTGAGGTCATTCAGAAGAGATCAAATTTGATAATGCTGACTTTTAGCTCTCAGTGTGACTTCTTGACATTCCCACAGTTTCCAAACACAGAGAAATCTGTTGTTGCCAAGGCACAGCCCCAATTTCCATCAGTATTAATAGATGTTGTATTGTCTTATCAAGGACATTACAGTCCTCTTGAGTGTTCTATTACCTGTTAACCCACCATTTCATTGATTATCTGTACCAGATAGCACTGTACACAAACCTGAGGTTTGATCAAAAGATCCTGATAGAGCTCATCAGTTTTCAGGACAAAACCTAAGTGTTTCACGAGTACTTTCCAAAACCAGTGATGGACATGCAGAGTAACTGTGTTTATTCCTGTAGAAGAGAACAGCCAGTCTCTTCTCTGCTTGCTCTGCCTCCTCCTCATGTTTTATCAGTCCTCTGGTTTTTCTCATTTATTTTCTGTTGGGCTTTTCTTGTTGTTTTTCTTTCATTTTGACATGAATTTTCTGTACAGGGCTTCTTCCCAGTAACAAAAGTTATTCTGAAGTGTTGTGTGTTGTTAGTAAAAGCCGAGCAGCCAGCAGAGTAAAACATTTAAAAAGTTCTCCAGCCATTGCAGTTTGTACAGTGCATATCAGGCTGTCATCCACTCTATTGAATTACCTCTCTGCCCATTATTGGTTTCATATTGATTTTAAAAAAAAAACAAGCCATCACCTTCTATTCTGATTTCTTAATAATTTAGGAATTACTGAAATAATGCACATGTAAATGTTCTTGGATTAGGAAACATAAACTGATGGATGAGTTCTAAAGAACAACTCCTTCAGCTTCTCAGATGAGTGTGGGCAGAGGAGGAAGCTTTCCACCAGCCTCTACTCAAAAATCAGCATCATTTTTGTCAAATGACAGTCTCTGGTGATTTCCTTGCTAAGTGTTGCCAACAGGGATGGTAATACCTCTGCAGAGTTACTGCCCGTTTGCAGTTCATGTCAGAACAAGGTAATTTTTTTGCTGTTAAAAGCAGTTAAATGCTTATGTGCATTTCCCAACAGCATTACTAGGCTCCAGTATTTACCTAACAAATCTCAGGTTTACCATGAGAAATCAGTCTATTGATGTGATAGAGAACATTACCTGTCTGGAAAACAAGTCAGCATTACTTCGATTTCCATCGAGAAGTTTTTAGTCTTTTGAATTCAAGTCTCTGTGGCTCTTTGTCTTTATCTACCTACAGATAAAGCGTTTTGTTTTACAAGATCTCTCTTCCAAACCACTGCACAGCACTACATAACTACTCTGACTACACGGTGAAGGGGAAAGGGAGCAGGAACCTGGCAACAGTCAATGACTTTGCTTCTCTATGCATTCAAAGGTATCACACGCTTCCTTCAAATAGTGTTTTGAGGTGGAACTGTTGGTGGTAATGTAATGGTTTGTAATGGCTTTATTTCTTCAAAATAAGTCTTTTTGAGTGTGTCAGATAAAACTGTTCTCCAAGCTTGATGTATATAGTCCTCTGACACTGAAGATATTCTCAGCTACTCAGAACCCTAATTTACTCTGTGTGTGAGGATGTCAAACTCCTGGCACATGACTATCTCCAAAGAACAGAGGGATTGTGTGGGAAGTCACTGATGAGCACAAGCAAATTTTTGTGACACAATATGAACACTTGTATTTCTAACTTGTTAAGGAAACGAAAATCCTAGTACTTTCATTCCCATTTAAAATAGTAACTGTCAATGCAGAGTCCACTGCTAATTAAAAATATTAGTAGTATTATCACTGTAATTTGTAATTTGTCTAAGTAATTTGTCTTACTAACTATTTATCTAAACCAGAAGTAAGAAGAGAGACTAATTTAAAAATGACTTGCCTAAGATTGTGCATTCTGATGAATAGGTGGTACTGAGTTCCATGAAATAATTTAGTATGTAAGAGTCTATTAGCCAGTTGGAAAGCATGACCCCATTTAACAGTTATGGACCACCATAGCATCTAATCTATATTAGCTGATTTGTATAGGCTTTATGATCTGAACTGGATCCTATAATGTCAAAAATCATAGCTATCACAGTGAATTATAACCCATTAAGGACGCAGGATCAGCAAAAGCAGTTATGATTGTCTCAAGAGTGAGCTCTGCCAGCCTATTCACTGTGAAACAGATTCTGCCCAGTAGGTTTTAAAAAACTCCAAAGTCCATCCCCAAGTGCTTTTAAAATGAAACGGAGCATGGGGTAACCGGCTTAAGCTGCTGTTAATTGGCTTTTCACTGCAGTCCAAATTAAAAAAACCAAGTTAATCATGATTTGTCTTTGCTTTTGAAGAACCAAATATCAGTAGATAGCCTCTGTCCTTCTTTGCCCACAGAATTTAGATTATCAGGTCAGTGTAAACTGTCTAGTACTTCTGAATCCCACAGCAGCTATGATGGGAGAAGGCAGCTATTCAGTGTGGTAGGAGAGGCATACATCCTGAACTGACTACAGTTTTGCTCGTTTAAATAAACAGGCAGTGGTTCTTCAGGACAAAGTGCAATGGCAATACAGGACATATAGAAGTTAATCAGATCTTTAATTTAGCAAAGCATGTCTTAAAATTGTTAAAACTATGACACTAATGTTAATACTTCATGCTTCATTCCATCTTTTTGGAGATATAAAATGGAAGGTGTCAGCATAGTTATCTTGGTATTGTAGTAGGTAACACGGTTCCTTATGACTTACATGTGCCAGGCTAAATTTCAATGTTTAACAGTTCCACTATCTTCGCTTTTCACAGAGACATCCAGTCACAACATCTTTCTTTTTCACAATGGCTTCTAATCCCTACCCAGACTGACAAATAATTTTTAAAAATCATGTACAAAGTTATTAAAAATTATATATATAAATACATAATAAAAGTTAGGCTTCTAAATAGAGGCAGAATGCAAACTTGTATTCATTCCATATAAAGTTAAATATATCAAGGTTGTCTTAGCTATCAGAATATGAGTACTGTGTCCAGTTTTGGGTACCACAGTATCAGAAGGATATTGAGGGGCTGGAGTGGAGCCAGAGAAGTGCAATGAGGCTGGGGAGGGGTCTGGAAAACAGGTACTATGGGGAGCGGCTCAGGGAACTATTTAGTCTAGAGAAGAGGAGGATGAGAGGAGACTTTATTCCTCTCTACAGCTACCTAAAAGGAGGTTGTAGCAAGGCTGATGCTGATCTCTTCTCCCAAATGAGTAATGATAGGATGAGGGGAAATGGCCTCAAGTTATGTCAGGGGAGGTTTAGATTGGATCTTAGGAAGATGTTATTCACTGAGAGGCTGGGCACTGGAATGGGCTGCCTAGGCAGGAGGTAGAGTCCCCATCTCCAGAGGTGTATAAAAAACGAGTAGCTAGGCCATATTTATTTAGAGAAATGTTGGGATGAAGGCTGGACTTGATGATCCTGGAGGTCCTTTCCAGCCATGGTGATTCTATGATGCCGTGCATGTAGTTGCCTGGAAAATACAGATGTGGGAAGGCATATACACATATCTAAATATATAATATAATGATATATAAATATATAATATAATGATATAGTATTTTGTATATATAGTTTGGCAGGGAGGGGTATATGTAGTGATATTCTAGGACATAACCCCATACAGTATAGCCTGCACAGGTATGACAAGTGCTTTTGCCAGTAGATAACTGAAAATACCTCCGGACTAGTAACCCCTTCCAAGAATTCTGTAAGTGATCAAGAACACAATTTGCTGAAAATGTCACCAAAACCTAAACACTTAGTCACAAGTTTAATGAAGTATCTAGGCCCGAGCTTCCCATTAATTTAAATGGGAAATCAATGGGAAGTTAGGGGCCTAAATACTTTGTTGAACCAGAGCCTCCAGGCTCAGTTGAGATTTCCATAGTGATCACTGGAAGAATTTCCACCAGAGCTCTGGATTGGTTTAATTGTTTCCCTATCTGCTTGTTGATACATACCATTTACAACACTTTTTTTGTGGGTTTCTTAGGAGCTAAAAGTGATGCTTTCAAAGCACCTAGCATACAGTTCGACACATACTAGGACTTTGAATACGATCTAATATGTTTTCCCAGCTCATTTAGTGCCTACCTGCATTTCCAAGTAATATCTACAGCAAAAGCTAGAATCTAGTGGTGGAAACACTTTCTCTCCTTTCCACTTGAAAACCATTCTTTCAGCATTTCTATCTTGAATGCAATCAAGAGTTTGAAGGATTACTGCAGTAATTTTTTCCTACTAATATGTCCGGTGTCAAAGAGATTTGGAAAACCGGCCTGAATCGTGAACCTTTCCAGAGGAGGATTCTGGAAAATGATGGCAGATGTCAAACTTTTCACTAACTAGAAAAACTGATCAACAGAGAGAGATTAATTATTAATTCTAAATAATATCTCTTGGTTTGTTACTTTAATCCTGCTAAGTTATTATTCAGTTTTATCTTGCAGTATTCCCCAGTTCATACTAACTGGCTTCACTTAAATAATTCACCACAGGCCAAAGCTTGATTGCACTGAAGTCAATGGCAAAAATCCCATTTTCTCCAGTGACAACAGCATTTAACCCTGAGGAACTGACCTTAAGGTTAATTAAATGTTTGAGAAAACCTGAGGTGATTTATAGTTTCACACTGAAAGCAAGAAAAATTCACAGTTTTGTTAGGTTTTGATGTAAAACAAGATAAAATTTAGTGCTCTCAAGCTGAGTTTCACTTTCAGTTGTTATTTTCTTTTAAAATTTGAAACTTAGAGAAACTCTGAGTGAAATGGACTGTGTGGGCTTCACCCAGTTGTTTGGGGTCTTTTTTTGTAGCTTCTGAAGAAGCTGGACCCAGAAAGTTTTGTATGCCTTTGCTTCTATGAGCTCCTTCACACATCCCCACTAATAATCAGTCCTTTTATTAGGGGTTTGTTTTCATGGTACTTTTTTACTGCTAGCGGCGCTGGGTATATTTCTTGAACGTGCACGTAAACAGTTATGAAAGCAGAAAAAAGAGAAAGCCTTCTGTATACACATGTAATGGAAGGGACAGCATTAGTTAAGGAATGTTATATACTTTATTTGATTAATGAGTTTGGGGGAGATTATTTCTCAGCTTGACTCATGCGCTTAAGCACTGTAAAGTAATTTAGAATCTATGTTATGTTGCTCATGTTATCCTTGCAGAATGCAGAAATTCAAATCTCTCCTCTCCATGGCTTTTGGATACACAGTAGTGTGATTCATTTTGCTAGAAGGTGAGCCGATTAGACATGCAAGTGTGTTATTCTTTCAACGATATTAAACTTTCCTCTCTATAGGTCATTACAAATATCCAGTATTTTTAATATACAGATTTCTCAAGGCTTGCTCTACAGTTCTGCTGTTTAATAGCAGCAGGGAGAGATTTTTCCTCTGTAATTGCATGTAGAATATTAAAGGTTAGACTTTGCATATAAAAACAGTGGTAGTATTTCTTTTTGACTTCCTCAGTATCAACTCAGAAGTTGACTGAGTATCTGAGAATGGAAAAAGTGCTGCTCTCTGAAGAGTCTGTAGATAGGAAGAGGAATAAAGGCAGGTATTTGCCAGCAGCTACACAGGACAGTAGCTCTGAAATCATCAGAAGCTGGGTAAGAAAAGAGGACAAACTGAAAGGGATCTGTGATGACAAATTGAAGGTCACATGCATAGTTCAAGACTTTAACTTCACTGATTCCATGGAGAGGCTTTTTCATAAGAAAAAGAAACAGGAAGCACCTAAAAGAGCTCAGCAAGTTGCATGACTCAGCTGATAGAATAGTAAGATGATCTTTGTCCTCAGAGCAAAATGCTGAGAATAGGAGAAAGGAGGATGTTCAAGAATTGCTTGAACATCTGTTTTCTGATGCTCTGTTGCTCGCCTGCACTCTAACATCACTGCTGTGTTCTTTGTGCTGGGTAAAAGGTTTGGATTTTTTTTCATTTCCCCTGTGTCTCTGACTAGTTAGCAGAATGAAATCATGACCACAGACCCCAAAAAGGATAAAAGCAAGACCTTAACAATGAGCTAGATGTAGACACCCAGAACAAGAGAAAAGGTCATTAATGACCTTTTAATGCATCACTTTATCTCCTATTCCTGGGTATCCACATCTGGCTGGGGTTTTATATATTTCCTCTTTCCTCCTGCATGACATTTTCCATGTTTTCTGGTTTCGGTTTGCCTTGAATTACTGACCTTTAATACAAGAAAATATATTTCAAGAGGAATTTTATACAACCTAGACTTTTTATTATCAGTGTCCTTGATGATGCAGAACGGAGACCCAAGTTATTACACTAAAATCTGCTTTTTATAGACAATAGGTTTTATGAGTCTGCTATTTCAATGTAGAGTAGACAAATTTAAGATCTCAACATTAAAAGAGTCTCTTGATGTCATGAATTTATCTTTTTTTCCTGCTTTTACTTGGAGCTAACAAGGAATGTTGTGGCCTGCTGTAGATCCCATGTCTGTTTCCAGAAACTGTCTGACCATCAGTTTCCTGGATATTTGTAGGATCTGTCAATGTGCAATAAAATCTAAAGTCTTATTTTTCATGCTTATTGTGTCATGTAGGTGTTAGCTTTGTTAGAGTGGCTTCAGAGGAAGTGTTGAAAGTAATGAGTTGACCACTGGCAAAGAATGAAAAGGTAGAACTTCACAGGATTGAAGTTTCTTTTATGACTTGTTGAAAGCCAGGACATTTCTGCCTTTCAAAATGTTATCAGAGGAGTTTTTTGCTGGTTTATTTTCTATTATGGGAATAGATACTGCAGAGGATCAAGAACACAGACAGATTTTTACTTTGTTGAAGAAAAATCTTTGCTTTGGGATCCTCTCTAACTGTATTGTGGATTGTGGAAAAGAGGGCTCCTCAGTAAGACAGAGCACAGCAATCAACATCCATCCTCATTGCCAGTAATGACCACAAAACCAAGAAAAATGAGGAATAGGAAGAATACTTTTGCTTAGATTCTTGATAATTGAAGTTTGATCCCTGAGTCTCTCAAAACCTAGTCTTCCTGGAGAACTGCAGTTATCTCAGTGCTCTGTACAACTTGTCTTGCTTTTTACTGGTTGATTTTTTTTTTCCTAGTTGCACTAAATAATTGATTCTCACACTGAAATCCATGAATTCCAAAGGATTGGGAATCTATCTATGCATTTATAGGTATTTGTAAGCTAATGTACATTTATACATGCATATAAAATACATATATGGAGATTAAGTGAAGGAATGACCTGCATTCCATGCAGCTATAATCCGGATCCTGAGGGTTACATTCCATACACATATTTAGTAACTCTGTCAGAATATAGAACTAGGCAACATATTTCACATTATTTTAAGCTTCTTTCCCCAGAAACGAGAAAAAAAAACCCCACACCCAACGACTTTTACATTTGTGAAAAGACATTGTAGGAGTTATTGATAAGGTTCCAGGTTTTGACAAATGACTGCACTGAACTAGGGAACAAACTTCTCAAGTTTATTTTGACAGTTTGCATACAAATGTTTTAAGTTAGTGTGTACTTAGCTATGTTGAGATAAATAATTACGATAAAGTATTTTAAAAGAGGATTCAGTAGCACAGAACATGTACAACAGTCTGTTTTGTACCCACTGCTGATAACACACAAGATCTTTGGCTGAAATGAACCTTTAGGATCATCAAGTCCAACCTTTGACCTAGAAAGCATCTAAACCAGAAAAGAACACTGAGATTGTTTGCCTTGGATAACAAGAGCTATTTGAAAATCCTACTATAGGAACCCTTCTACTTACTCAGAGTCAAGTAATAGGTTGTAGTTGTGGTTGTTCAACGGAAGTTTGAAATAGTAATTTCAAGAGTTTGCAGAAGAACATTCCAGCTTCTGCCTCTTGGTCAGGAAGCTGAGAGTGAATATGATTTTTTTATCAAAGTTTTTTGGAATAAACCCAAACTTGGTATAGACCAGAGGTTTTGTTGGTATTTTTCTATTCCTTTATTTATTTATTTATTTTGAGAAATATGACTCTATAAATTATCACTTTTGATAATTTTGACTACTGGAAATATTCCTGTGCTATTTGGTGTTGAATCACAAGAGCTGCTGCAGTTTTTGTTGTTGTTATTGTGTAGTCCTGGAGATGGTCAGATCAACAGCTAAACCTTTGGATTGGATATCATTTTAACCTTTGGATTGCACTAAAAACCTGACTTTTGCTTTCTGGTTAATATTTAAAGCTGTGAAGTGCAGTCAAAATCTGCACAGATTCTGAGTCTTGGTACTGAACAGGGAATTAGAAATCGGCCAACTTTGTTGGTGGATGGGGAGCCCCTCCCGGTTTGGGGGTCCTGTGATCCAGTGGTTTTTTAACTGGTGCAGCACATCTTTATTTACAACTGTTACGTACTCAGCACAACTTGTAAAGTGGGGGAGTTTTTTCTACTACTTTCCGTGTGATACAGCTCTATATATTATATTGCACTTATAAAACCCCACCAAACCCTTATGAATTAAAAGATAATTAGTGGTTCAAAACACATAAGACGTTAGGCCAGAAGTGTCAAAAATGTCATGAAAGGCCATAAATCATAGTATACTTGCATTGATCCCTTATATAGTTAGTTTTTAAATCATCTCTTTAACACCTTGTAAATGTACAAACAACTATGAACCCAAGGGAAACTTTAATATGTTTTTCATACATATTTTAATTTCATCTCAAAGTACTGGCTGCATAAAAATTAAGTCAGACTCACAAAAACTCATTGATTTCCTCTGGATAGAACCCATCTGTCCAAACTAATTTAGAACCTTTTTGAAGCTGTAAAGTTAGTCATGCAACACTGAGGTCATTATGGACATCCTGTACTGTAGGAACTCTAGTGTAATTTTAAGAAGGTAATTTTGTTATATTTACTGTATTTAAATACAGTGCTACTTTTAAGGAACAAAAGCCTTACTGTGTAACTGTATTGAAAGTAAACCAGAAGCTGTGAAAAGTGAGATCTGTTCTTTTCCTTGTGATTAATGCACCTTTCTGCCAAAATTGAAACTTCTTAACTGAGCTCATTTAATACAAAGTAAACGAATTCTGCTCTTTGGATTTGATCCACTGGCTAAGCTCTATAGATAAGGGTCTAACAGTGAATAGCTTTCATTCTAAACAAAGGATGTTTTGATAGAAAGGTCAGAGCTAAGGTCTTTTATATTGTGATAACAGGAAAGGGAAATGACATATTAATGGCAGTTCATGCCATGGTGGTCTGCTGAACATGGTGGATCCAAAAGAAAAAGGAGATGGGGGGGGGGGAAGTCTGCAGACGTTTTTTTTTTTAAGGACATCAGTTTTTAATTGGTCTTATTTTGAATGACAATTTCTTTCATTACGGTTGGCAAGACAGAGATGCCAAAATGTACAACACTACTACCACAAGGAAGAGTGGGGAAAAAATTGTGTGTATTGATCTGGATTCTGCCCTTGAACATTTTGCTGCCAGCCAGAATATTAAGCAGGCTTAGCCTCTGTGAGTCACACTGGTAACAAATGGTGATCTACAGCTAATTTTTATAATGCAATAGACTTTAATTACATGCTGGATCACTTGAATAGGGCAAATAAGTTTAAATTAAGAGGTTCTCACCATGGCTCAGGAAACGTTCATCATCGTGTTGTGTGCTTTACATGCAGCATTTGTGAGTTTGGGAAAAGAATTTGTCTTAGCAAAAGTTTCCTAGCTTTGTAGCTTTTGCTACAGAAAGCAGAGGGAGCTTTAAAATATTTCTATACATTAGGTTATAAAAATAACAGCTATGATCCAGTCACAGGATTAGTTCTATCACAGAACACTTTATTCTGAGATAAAACAATGCAATTAGGTGAGGCAGTCACTTCAGTGAAGATACTCACAAGGGTTATTCCACTTCCCTTCCCAATCTCCCACCCTCTCCCCTTGGGGCAGGCTGCTTTATTTAGAGCCAGCTGATGTTATCTATAATGCCAGCAGCTTCTTAACATATCCACAATGAGTCTAACAGGTTCATGACATTGTGTGATAGTGTAGATTCCCATGTTACCTAATGAAGTCTGAATTGAATACCATTTCTTTTTTGCCTAGAGAGTATCAGCAGAGAAAACAGTGGGATCAAGTATTAAAGCAGCAGCATAAGGTGACAGCAGCATGGTACATTTTTCCTGTTCATGTCTCACATCTTCAAAGAGAAAGCTTCCCCTTGCTTGCTTCCCTCTCTTCTCACTAGGGATGAATTCCCCAGTAGTCAGTCATTTTGCAAGTCAAACAGCTACTGCTAAGCTGGCCATATCAGCAGAAGATGCTGTCCTGTGCTTCTGTATCCAGGCTGTGCTCTCCTCTAAATCTCCACTGCACAGATGGCTTGTTAAGGCCTGTCAGGCACTTTGATGGCACCAGATAAGTCTGAAGAGTATCACATAGGAAAGACACCAAACTGAACAACCCGTGCCACACTCTTTTCTTCTATTTAAAAGACCTCTCACTCCCAGGAAGAAGATTAAACCCAACCTCATGACATACAAACCGAGATACTGCATGTCGTCTCTCTGAGCAATCTTTGAGGCTACTACTAGAGATTCGTTGTCATCCCATCTGAGAGCAGCTCTGGGAAAGAGCTCTTTATAACAAAAGTTCTTAAAAATCAGCTGCACATAACTGATTTCAGCTCCAGCAGAGAGAAATGCAGGAAGTCTTACTCAGGGGAGAAGCTGTATGCTTCTATGCCATGGAGTATGAAGGTAGCCACATGCCTGAGAGAACACTGGGCTGATGTAAGCCAGCTACTAGACAAGAAGCAACAGGAATTCAAATAATTGAATCCTTCTTTCAGTACATCATTACATCTTTGTCCAGTGTCCATATCCTTGTCTTACTGTGGCTGGATGGCTCTACTATTTCTTGGCATATAGGATGTAGAGATAAAGGAAAGATAGGACCTAGAACCAAGAGCTTTTCTGGCATGTTGATATAATCTCAACTCAAACTCTAGTCATGATTAACCTCCTCTCTACACCTCCTGTCTCCTGCGTTACTAATCCTCAGAGATCTCAAAAAACAAGATCTGCTCTCTGTTTCTATGATGTGACAGCTGTCCCACTCAGAAAAGTATTTTTCTGCATAAAAAAAATGTATTCCCTTGTAGACCTGGTGTTTCAGGAGGTGGTTTGCTGTTCAGGGGTTGTAGGGTGGACAGCTAGACTTGATGATCTTGAAGGTATTTTCCAACGTATGAGTCTATGATCATTCTACTATATTTTCTACTTTTTCTATGTTTGCCCATAGACTTAACCAGACACCAGGTCCTGTCTTACTGTAGCCTACAGAGGTGTGAAAACCTTACTTCAGAGGAGCTAACTGGGGTAGCCAAGCACTGTTCCCTTACTGAAGTGTGACTGCAACACAAATGTTTATCTTTGCACACAGGAATACAAAATGATACCTGATCAAGTATTTGCTAACATCTTGGTTTAAGAAAAATTTTTAAATTAAGAACAATTGGAATACTGATGACAGAGATGCAAGTGAATAAATGTGATATTACTCTGATTTTTCTAAATTATGGAATAATAAAGAGCTCTTTATGAGAGAGTCAAATTTTGTCAGGTTTTCATCTAGTCATGGAATGAAAAATGTTTCTCATTTCATAGTCTGTTACAAAGTAGTGGCACCTTCTTTCAAAATTAGATTTCTACCTTTTAATAGGTAGCTGTTTAAGCACCACAGGAACAAGGCAGTAGTGTTTTCTAAAATGTTTTAGGAGCCCTCTGGATTTTTTTCAGCTCTCATTACAGATATGTAACAGGTCCTGTATCCAACCAACCCTGCTACCAAAAAATAAACCTCATATGCCAAGTTTTTACCAGCATCAGACTTCATCAAAGTAGATAAAACTGCATTTATTGATTTGCTCCTTACAAAAGGAAAGGGAACAGCACACAGGAAACAAGATTTGAGATAGGACTTGCTTGTGAAGTAGTCTCAAATAACTGCCAAAGTTCCAAACGGTTGTGTGGTTGTAGGTGATGTCAGAGACAAGCTGGTGTGAAAGTCGGTGTGTTTGTACATGTAGGGCTCTAGAAGATGCAGTAGGAGTTCTTTGAAACCACATTGCTCTTGAATGAAGAACTAATTTTATGAGGCTGATGTGGATCAATAAGCTTAAATGATGGACAATTTGTTCTTCCATGGTTCTCACTTCACTCTGTGTACTAGGAAGAGTACAACCAGAGGTCAGGGAATCACAGAATGTTAGGGATTGGAAGGGACCTCAAAAGATCATGTACTTCAATCCCTCTGCCCGAGCAGGATCCCATAGATCCAGTCACACAGGAACATGGTCAGGCAGGTTTTACACATCTTCAGAGAAAGACTCCACAATCTCTCTGGGCAGCCCCTTCCAGTGCTCTGTCAACCTCACCAGAAGAAATTTCTTCTCATAGTTATGTGGAACCTCCCCCATTCCAGCTGACACCCATTGCCCCTTGTCCTGTGATTGGATGCCACTAAGCAGAGTCTGGCTCCTTCCTCCTGACACCCACCCTTTCCATATTGATCAACATTGATTAAGTCACTCCTCAGTCTTCTTTTCTCCAAGTTAAAGAGACCCAGCTCCCTCGGCCTTTCCTCATCAGGGAGATGTTTCACTCTCTTCATCGTCTTTGTGGCTCTGTGATAGACTTGAATATGTGAGTAATATTCTGCTTTATACAAGGGTAAATTTAATCCTCAGAGTTGACCCTATCATTGCAATCTTCACTCATCAAGTCAATTTGCAAGTACAAACTCTGTAGGATTTTCTTTAGCAGTATTTTCCACTAGCAAAGATTCCATTCCTAATCTTTAAAAATAAAATCCAGTGGTAAAATCAATAGCGAAGGAGCAATGTGCTTGCAGGAAATGTGTCAAGAAATGCCAACTTTATTACTGAATGTTGAAAAAAAGGTGAATTCACCTACCCCATCTTTTTTCCCCTGCTATCACAAGTTTTTATACCACTCCTAAAAATTCCTACCTTATTCTGTCCCATTAAGAGTTTCTTTGTCTCCGTCTTTGAGAGGACAGTTGTCATGAACAAGAGGAACGTGTTGGAACAATACAATTATTCCTTATATTATCTAAAAGTAGTTGTTTTAGGCAAGGTCCTTGTTAAAAATGTATCCGTCTCACTCTACGAAATACTTAATGTGACCTTTGTTTTTATATCTCATAGCCCTAATATTTCCCAAGACATAACTGTGATATAAGAAGGTACCACTGTCTCTGTTATAGTGAGGGGAAATTAAAGTACAAAGTGGCTCTGTGAATTGGCAATGTCACAAAAGAGGCCGATGGGGGAGCAGGAAATTGAATACCAGCCTTGCAGCTTAACCAGCATGTCAGCTTCTCTCTGAAAAGAAGAAATGGTCCTGGAACTACTGAAGGGTTGCTGAAGTCAATATGCAAGAAATAAAAAGTAGGTATTGTTTAGTTTTTGCAGTATTTCCCCCCTCGTTTTTATTTCAAATTTCAAAATTGATGTACTTCAAAATGACAAAAAAAGGCCTTTTCCTACAAGAATGAAAAGCAAAAGAAGAAATTGGTGTAAATCACAGTCATGTATTTATAGTTATGTAGTTTATGCATGTCTGTGTGATACTCATGCATATTCTATTCCATAAGAGTTCTTCTTCCATCACTTCTGAGTTGATTGTTAAAGCAATTTTTGTCCAGTCAAAGTATGTTATTGAACTTGGACTTTAGATTTTTGTCCTGATGAAAAAATGTGTCCTCTTGTTTCATCCTA
This sequence comes from Upupa epops, assembly GCA_013397515.1. NCBI lineage: Eukaryota > Metazoa > Chordata > Aves > Bucerotiformes > Upupidae > Upupa > Upupa epops. Next base: position 501,496 of record VZRI01007958.1, read on the forward strand.
ATACTTCATGCAATATATTCACATAATTAATTACCATTTACAATCTGACAGGATGATAGCAATTGAAAAGCACCCACAGAAACAGTTTCACTCTCAAGTATCTTCCCCATTATAAATGACAACTGTACACACTTGCTACTATTGCATGTTCTTCAGGATCTTAATTTAACAGCCTTACTGTCACACATCATGGTTCCAAAATGCCCAGACTGAAACGAAAATCAAGCCAGAACATGTCATATTTTGGCATGACATTCAATGCTAATTATTAGCTATACTGAGGAGGTCTGGAGCTGTTATAATACTGGAGTCATTAGCCTGGTGGTTTATAACCTATTATTTAACTCCAGCTTAGCATTACAGAGTCAGCTAACTTCATTTGCTACTCAGGGAGAGCAGTTTATCACCACACAGAAATTCTATACACTCTGGTTTGCCTGACATTTTGCTCAGTGCCTCACTGTGTATTGGAAATTGTGCTGACTAAATTGTTTGCTAACTTCAACATAAAGTTTAATAAATTAGAGAAATATATTTGACTAAGAATTATATTTCGCGGGGCTGAGCTTGTAGAATCATCCTGTCTCCTAACAATAATGTTCATGCCTAGAAGGAAAGAGAATTTAGCAATAGAGATCTTCTTACTATGAAATGAAATGGGTGAAAATCAAAGAACCTCTACTTTTTCTTACCCTGCTTTTATTTTTGTGGTTAAAATCAGAAATAGAGACAGACAAAATGTTACTGTCTTTGCAATGAAATGTTTTTATTAGAATTTTGTCTTCCACTCTCTTTGGATTTCATCCAGCCCTAGAGTCATCTGCTATTGCCATTCAACTAGCTTTTTTCCCTTCTCATATCATTCATTACACCCATTTTTATACCTCAGAGGTTTTGTTATTAAAATCTAACAATTTTAAGACTCTTCAAAAGAATTTACATCTTTCTGAATCAATATTTTCCTGCTCTCATACATCTGCAGTTCTCAGACATTGATTTATGTGAAAATTTATCAATATGTCACGAGTTAAAGCTCTAGATTGAGGAGGAAATTTCCACCTGAGCAGAACCTTTTCAGTCTTGCAAAATGCAAGTAACTTTTGTAGCTGCACTTATTTGATGTCAGGAAAAAGGAAGAATGATTACAAGTTAGAATAATTAGTATCGGAAACTAGTCTTCACATTGAACTCTAATGGAAATGAATGGAGGAGGTTTTGAGAGAGACTTTTAATCACCGCTTTTATAAATACTGAGCATCTTATCACTGCCTCCTGAATGCTTTGTTTTTTTTATTTTCTGATTTTTCCTTTTATTTCAGACTTTGAACAGGTTCTTCTAGTTCTAAAAACAGGTAGTTTAAACAGAAATAAAATGTAATATAATTGGAAAAAATCTAAACCTGCATGTGAAAAGGCAATACCTAGCCTGTTAAACTCGCTATAGCCTTGAGAACAAAACTAGTGCATACAGTGGACATCATCTCAGTGGAGTTACGGTGAATGAACTAGAAATCCCCACACTCTTGTCTTCCTATAGAACTTTAGCTAAAGTGCTATAATAAATAGGTATCTCATCTGAATTAAGTTTGTGAAGTATAGACCAAATTTGTCTGTGCCTTAGAGCTCTGAAAAGCTCAGTTTCATGACAAGCCGCTTTGGCAGAGGAGAAGATGACAGTAGAGCCTTGGTACTTTAAGTATTTTGAGAACATAAAAAATTTGAATGATTTAGCATTCATATTAATGCGTCCCAGTGGCAGCTATTTGATTTGGTGTTATTCAGATAGTTAATTATATTCCATTTCTACCTGAAAAAAAGGATGCCAGGATTTTGATGCCAAAAATGTATCATAACCAACAGCACATTGATCTATACAGGGGGGAGAATTGAACAGAAATTACCCAATTTTTAATGTACAACCCTTCTGATTGACAGGAATCTGTGCATGCTCCCATGTGTTAGAGGTTTTGGCTTTTTTTCTTCAGTGCCATTTATCTCATTGTAATAAAACAGTGCTTCCTCCCCTAGTGATCAGCACTGATATCATATCACTGGTAATAGAAGCTACCTCTGAAGAGTACGGAAGATCAGTATAATCGAAAATCAATGATCCAAACTGCGGCTGCTTGTTCTATAATGCGGTTTATGTAATTTGATAATGCCAATCCTAATGGAGTTAAATATAATCCATCGAAATTTCAGGACGCAAGGGTCAATAGGGAGTGCAATGCCTCACTTCCCAGCAATTACCACTTATTACTGGGGCAGTGCTTTTGCTTTGCTGTTCTGCTTGCCTCAATAAATAATATTTGGAGACCCTGCAGCTGCAGTCAATAGAGTAGAGTTTTATTGTCACAGCCTCATAGTCAGATCAATACTGACTCTTCTGAGACGCAGGAGAGAACCACCACACGCCACTCTAATGAAACCATGTGTTTTTATGATTCTGAAATTATGCATTTTATTCATTGCTCATGCTTAATATCACTGTTGCTTTAAACAGGGCCCTTTGGAGTCAACTTTTATGTGCCCTTCACATGACATTTATGCATGGAGAGAAAGGGAATTTGTGTTCTGAAAATGAGTTATAGTGAACCAAAATTGCAAACATTTCCTGATTTATTTTTTTTCCTGATGTCGGCTTCAGTTACCAGATTTCCCCGTGTTGCTGTGGCAGGGTTTGGAAATAAATTAGAACATAACCAAAGAGTCTAAGTAATCTCTTTCTGCAATTTAAAATCCATGCAACAACAACATAAGCTTCACCCTCTCAGGAGTGTGATTCTCGACCTCACAACAAAAACTGGTTAAAAAAACCCCCATGTTTAATTCCGTTCATCTGTATGAAATTTTGTGTGACATTGAACTCAGAGGCTGGCTATGCAACTCTAAAAGAGTCTTAAATGATTTAAAGAACAAGCTCCATCAAAGGAAGCTGGGCTGCAGCAGGAAGTGCATTTAAGATGCATGTTAAGTCCTTGTTGCACATTAAATTCTCTTGAGTAAATATCAAACATGAAGTGAATAAACATCAAGAAGTACGAGCCAGTGGATGGAGCTGTGATTGAAATCAGAACATTGATTGTGAACTTATTCAAGAAGATGGAAATCTCTTTCTTCTTATGTAGGACTCTCTTATGATGCTGTCTGAATAGATCTAAAAAATTGTATTTATTTTCTGAAAATGACACAAAGCAGGCACTTTTTTCTTACCAGCTTCCTTTAATCCTATTTTTCATGTATAAGGGGTACAAAAAGCGCAGTGACAACTCAAAATAAAGAAATAAAAACTTCTGGAAGTATCACAAGTATTACAACCCTTCTGTGTTCATGACAAATGAAATGAAACACAAAAAGAGGGAATACAAAGGAAAGGTATAGAAAATGTCTCTACATTGCAGCTGTTTTCACTAACATTTGCTTTTATATTACTTGACCGCTCTCCAGGAAACACATTATGCCATGGAAGCAATTTTCTTTACAATTATTTTTCAACTATTACTTGTATTTTTTACATCTTGTGCCAGTGATGATTTGTCACGGGATTACAGAAATAAGGTGATCAGTCATTTCCATTGGGTTAACCTAGACACACTTTCAATGAATGCCTTGGGAACACCAAAAGCTCCAGTTTGGCTGCTGGTAAAAATCCCACAAGACATATAGACACTGAAAGTCTGTTTGATGATTTAAGGGCAGGTAAAAAAGGTGAGCAGGCTTTTCAACATTTTTTTAAAACAGAGACCTTCTTTCCAACACCTTCAGGAGGGAGTTTTCCTTTGCAGTAGCATAAATATTTGTAACACTCACCACCACCTGCACAATCATCCCCATAAACTGATATGTTCTCATAACTACTGGTAATGAAATGTGTTTTACGCTATGAGACTTGGGCAGTGTGTCTATGCCGTGCAGACATTATCAAAACAAGAGCACTAGCAAGGGCAACAACTATTGCCTATTTTGAGGTGTTTTCTTTCCCAGACAGACATCTCACATGCACATAGGTGCATACACAGAACTACAGGAAGCAGTGTTGCCCAGAAGCTAGGGAATGGTCTTGGGATTCAGGTTCTATTTCCAGGGTTTTTTTTCCCCACTGATTTACTGGTAAAATTGGGGAAACTTAATTTTTTTCATAACTAATGTTGCTACTTGTAAAATAGAATGCTGATACCTAGTCTAGGTGTCCTGCTGTTGCAGGGGGATTAGACTAGAAGTTCTTTTGAGGTCCCTTCCAATCCCTGATGATTCTATGATAATGATTATGATTAGAGAATCACAGAATTATTGAGGCTGGAAAAGACCACTGAACAAATGTAGCCCAGCCCATGACCTAACATCACCACATCAGCCAGACCAGGGCACTAAAGGCCACATCCCGTCTTTTCTTAAACACTTCCAGGGATGGGGACTCCATCATTACCCTGGGCAGGTCATTCCAGTGTCTGATCACCCCTTCTGTGAGGAAAATCTTCATAGCATCCAACCTAACCCTCCATTGGTGCAGCCTCAGGCCCTGCCCTCTCATCATGTTGCTAGTTGTCTGGGAGAAAAGACTGACCCCCACCTGTCTACAGCTTCCCTTCAGGTAGTTATAGAGAATGATAAGGTCCCCTCAGAGTCTCCTCTTCTCCAATGCCTTGAAATGCAGTATGTATGGAATAAACACTCTGTTAGTAATGTAGTTACATTTGTATTTATCTAGGCTTGGAGCACATGAAGTGCAGCTACCTCCTAGAATAACTATGCTCACTCCCTTTGGGACTCCTAGATCATTATAGTTACTGAAGCGAAGTTACTTAACTACTTCAGCAACAGTTTGGAACAGCTAACAAGGCATCTAGAATGCTTTCATGTTTGAATAATGATGGCCAAACAGAAAATTTAAAAATTAAAAATGTCTTCCTTTCAAATCTTTTCAGAAGGTGTTATTTAGAACCAGCTAAGACCCAGCATTACCTTACCAGCTATGAGTGCTATTTGTGGGGTTGTTGTCATCATCCATCTTCACATAATTTCAAAAGTTATATAATAGAATGTTTGAAATAAAATTTGGGCAGAACAGATGATCATCTTTATGTTCAACTGTAAAAATTTTCTTATGGTGTGTAAAATATGCGAAGTGAACTAGCTATGCAAAGTGAGGAAAAAAATCATCCTGGATGAAGAGCATTCTATAATAAAAACTGATCTAAAGCTCACCGGAGACAACATAAGTCTGATTACAAAGGATGTTGGGTAGGATCCTAAATAGGAAAATGAAGGCATTCGTCCAGTGAAGCACTTAAACATAAAAGTACTCTCAGTTAAATGGCATTGCTTTGATTTCAGAAGGATTACTTGCAAGGTGAGAAACAACTCAGTATCAAGAAGGATAACAGAATACCCTCTGGAGTCAAACACCTAGACAAGATCTTTGTGTCAAGGAATGCTGAATCTGTATCCACATCTTTAAATAGTCATAAGGGCTGCTTTAGCGTAGCTGAAGTTCAGTTGCTGAAGTGCAGCCAAGCTGAAGAACAGATTATATGTGCAGAGCATGCCATCACCACCTTCACAGGAGGTTGGTCACTATGCTACGTCATGCACAAGCTCTCCCTAGCCTTCTTCTACCATATTAATTCTGCTGCTAAGTTTGCTAGATCACTCAGACAGAAGATTGTTCCATAATGAAGTGCAATGGAAATTTGAAGAAGGAACTTTTTCCCATCTAGACCAATTGATTGTACCTTGTTTCTTCTCTGAGAATATGCTAGAAAAATTGTGTGCTACAGAAACGATTGTATTTTAGCCAGATCACCCATGCTGGCTGGAAGGAGGCTGTTATTGAGATCTACATTAGTAAAGGTGGACAAGAAAACATAGCTTATTCCTACATAAAAATAATCTAATCTGTAAAAATTGAGGCAGAGATTAGGATATTAACTATAAAATCCTGCACTTTTACAGATTACACCAGTGTACTTTCACTTCTTGCTTATCCACAGAAGTACACACAGTACGTGTAGACAGTGCAGTTGTGTAGTATTTTATCTTTAAACTGCCATTATTCAATACAAGCACTGATTATTCATTACAAACAGGACAGGTAGAAAAACTCTGCTATGCCAGTAGGTGTGTCCTGACATGCAAAACTTAAAGCTGGAAGGAAAACTATGTATTTGCTGGGAAAAGTAGAATCTGAGAGCAAAAGAAATTCATTTTAGTGTGGTTTTTTTAAATTAATCAGAGAACAAATGAGATGACTGTTGTGCATGGAAGTTGTTCTGTTTTACCTATGTGTTTTCCCCTAACGTTTTTACGTGGAGAAATGCTCATATATTTTACAACGAAATGTTATTGAAAATGACTCTGTCTTGGGAAATGAATGGGATCTTATATTGTCACTGAACATATTGAAAGTGACTAAAGACCGTAAGTTAACTCCTTATGGTTCTCATTTGAAATGTGTCAAAGCATCACTAGAACTAGATAATTCATTACAATCCAGTGCAGTTAAGCACCTCATAAAGTTAATATTCAACACTTGTATTTACAGCACTTTCACTTAACTAGGTTTTCAGGCATGTTGTTTAAACCAAACTAGTGTTGACACAATTATTTCATGTTGCCTTGTGTAAGTATGAGATGATAATATTTTTCTTTATTGAATGTTTTCCCAAAGTCAGACCAATTACTTGTGTTATAGCACAATACGGCAACAGCTGAAACAGACCATTCCCACTGGGGAGGACACGGCACATATGAAAGGACCAGGACTTTCAGTCCTTTTTCTTAGTCTTCCAAGAAATAATGTCTCCCTTCCGCTGTATAAAAAAGCACGGTATGGGGCTGGGGCAGAATTCCTTTCTTTGCTTGAAAGTTATACAACTTGTGTTTTATTGTACAAGGCATTTAAAGATTGTCCATGCTTTTCATAATGAACTCCAGAAAAAAGGCTGCAGTTTTCATCTTCCTTGCCCATGCAATACATTAGAAACAGGGAAAAAGACAGTAATAAGAGGAGATGTGTAAATTATTTACTGTTGTCTTACCTTTCTCCCCCAAAATATTGTGTCAAGGAAGTGATGTGCAGGTTGCCTAGATTAATCCCTTAGTTATTCCAGAGTCCTACTGTAATTCTCTTCTCATTTTCCCTGTACGATTAAAAAAAATAATAATCAAACCCCAGTTCCTTGTAAAAGTAGGCTGCAGTTCTGCTCTTTATATCACCCTTTCATGGTGCAAACATTCCAGAAAAAAAGTCTTTATATTTGTAAAATACTATCATCCTAGTTTGGATGCAAATAATAAACAATGCTGTTAGCCTTGCAGTAAACACAGTGTAAAAATGTGTGTAGGCAGGTTTGGAGTAAGTAGAAAAACTTTTTTAGTACTTGTTTTTTTTAATCTACTCAGTATTTGTTTTTTTTAATCTACTCAGTATTTTCTATCTTTATCAATTGGTCTAAGTAAGCTATTGCCAAAAGAATCCCTTAAATATCCTGTTATGAAGAATGACTAGTTCTACTGATGATAGAGTACCTTGGGACCACTTCTACCTGGGATTGTGTAAAATTATGTACAGAAAAGAAAAGGAATACAAATACTACCCCATAGCCCCATACAGTTATTGCTTGAAATCACGATTACCTATGGTGTGAGGGTGTGCAGGTATAGTAGTTCTGGAATTAATTCACGCATTGGTGGTTTTATGTAGACTTTGTGATTCTGCTCAGTGTCACAAAATATATTGAAAACTCTTAACACCTTTTAAAACTCGATTCACTTCTCATGCAATAACAGAGATTGGTCCAATAAAGTAGAACGAAAATCCATTTGTGAACCTTTTCGCTGAAGTATATTAAAAAAAATCTCCTGTTATTTGAGCTTACCTTATAAAATGTTTACATGCCATTAAATAGTACTAACATCTCCTGTGTAAATTAAATGGGCTGTGATGTTCCCGGTGTCCTAAAGAGCACTAGTACTTGAGGCTATAAAAATACCTCCATGTAATAAATCAAATGCTCTGCTCCTAAAACTGGAATTATAAAAATAAAGGGACACAATCTCTGGCTAATTAGCTTGTCTGTACACACATTGCTCTGCAAGCACTATAAACAGAAGTATGTTTAAACTACAGTAGTTCCTACAATTCAGCATCTATTTTAAGAGCTGGTACCTGGTGCAGAAGGGAGAATTTAGTTTTCAGAATAATTTTGAGAAGGTTTTGAAGGTGTGTCTGCCAGTTTGTAAGAGTTTTCCCTGTGTATTGAAGGTGGCACATAGCACTGCTAGATGCTGCAGAAGTCTGACACAGCTGCCTAAATTCAGAGGGTGGACAGGGAGCTGAGGAAGTTCACTCTTTCCATGCTCTCTGAAGATTTTTCTTTCATCCATTTACTGATGTGTGAGCGGAAGGCAGCCTAACTGGCATGAAGGCAGGTACTACTGTTCGGCCGAACTAGAAATCCTTTTACCTCAGTTTACATGTTTCTGCACTCCTTGTTTATTTCTTCCTTCGTTACATCCCTCTGCACTGAACCGACGTGAGACTTTGACAAAACTTTCTGTTTCCATTTAGTTTCACTTGTGGGAATAGTTTTTGGCTTTAGTTGTATAGACAAGGAGTAACTTCAGATAAGCCTGTACTACAAGACTTCCGATATTGTTGTACTAGCAGTTGCAGAGTAATTGTAGTGGCTGAGGGGAGCTCGTGTGAGTCATTTTGTCTTAGAATCATAGAATTTCAAGCTGGAATGGACCTCCAGAGTCATTTAGTCCAACCTCCCTCCACAAGCAGGAGCATCTCTACCTAGGTCAGGTTACACAGAGCCTGGCCTTCAATGACTCCAGAGATGGGGCCCCCACCACCTCCCCAGGGCAGCCCATTCCAGCCATCAACCACCCTCACAGTCAAGAACTTTTTGCTAATATCCAGTCTTTATCTGCTAGGGGTGCTTTTCTTCCTACTATAAAATTGTGTGTTACTGAAATTTAGCTAAGAATTGAAAGAATTACTTCAGCGAGGAATTTTTTTCCTATAGTGCATATTTTTACATTAAAATATAAACTGAAATTGAGTCAACATACAGTAGTGATGGCAAGCATTCTTGCTTCACTCCCACCTATGCAGATCCTTAAATGATCATTTATTGACTGAATCCCCACAAGTTGCATTGTCTGAGGTTAAAACCGTTCCCATCTGGTGTAATAAAATATTATGAAAATATTATGGAGGCTGAACTGCTTTCCCGCTTCATTGAAGATGAGAGCACAATGTAGGTTCTCCAAGTTTGAAGCTAGAAAAAAACCCAAAATCCAAGTAACTCTTTAAAAATACTAAAGATTAAATTGGTTGTGAACAAATCTATTCTCTGCCCCTTTGCAGCCTTTTTCCATTCAAGTGTCCTGCTTTCCCTACCAGCAGCATCCCTCAGGGCTTACAGCCACGTCTGTGGAGTCAGTTCACTTCTGATCCCTCTGAAACCTCATCCTCTTCCTGCCACTCCCTACACCTTGCTGGGATGCTGATTCCATCCATTGCTAGGTCATCCACACTGGTTGTTCTGAAGGGGACTGAGACCCTGACCTCCACCCTCTCCACCCTTTCACAAGCTTCCCTTCCCTCAGAAGGGGGGCTTGTTTCCATAGGACAGACAGCAAATTACAGACAAGTAGTGCCAGCCTGAACCCTTTTGCCTTTTGGTGAAGCTGATGGTTGTTTTGGGGATGTTTTTGCTGTCTGTTTTCCTGACCCTGTTAGCAAGGCTGTTTATCTAAAGAGCTTTATCACCAGCAGTGAGATGTAGTTCACCTGATTTCACAGGTGTGGAGGGGAGAGGCAGCCCCAGCTGGTGTTAGAGGCTTTGATTTTTTCCAGTCAGCTGCAGCTCCATGAGGTGGTGGATCAGTCTGACTGGGTGGTTGCAGCTCGAAAGCAGTTGTTTCTTTGCTGAGGTGAGTATGGGGTCGAATGGGGTTTCTTCCTTTCAGAAGCTATTGTTTTGAGTAGGTTCTGGCGATGCTCAGAGATTGTGGGGTTGGTGTGTGAAGGCAGCTGTCTGCTGACTTTGGTCTCCTTTTGTGTAAAAGCTGATGGGAATGTTGTGGTGTCCTTGGGTGCCCCTGGTGATTGGAACTTGGTGGAACCTACTGGGGGAACAGGTGAAAGAGTCTTGTTGGCTGGGGAGGAACCTTCCACAAGCATTGCTGTCCTCAAGTTGGTCTGTGCCTTGCAGTGCTTACTCTGTTGTCCTGCAGGGAGAGAGAACCACTGTTCCGTTTGGTGTCCTGGTCTTTTTCTCCCTGCAGGTTTTGTCCATCTTAGGGACCTGCTTGTGACAGGGTGTGTGGGCAGAGCCCTGAGGGTCCCTAGCTGTGAAGCTTGAGGAGCCATTGAGACCCTCCCTACCATGTTGCTCTCAGGGGCCCCTCTCCGTTTTGTGGGTTGCTGAGGGGGTCCTGTTCTGCTCCAGGTGTCATATTCTGGGGTTTCTGTGTGCTAAGTGTTGGGGTTCAACAGGGGAAACAATATACGGTGAGGATGACAAGATGTGCCTGTTGCTGTTGGAAATGCATTGTTTTTCCTGTGTGAGGTGTATGTTGCTGTTTGCATCCTTGGTCAAACCCTTGTGTTTTTCACAAGAAAGAAAAATGGGATAAATGTGTGAACGGCCTTTTGGGGTCTGTGTACTAGAAGGCTTTTATTGCCAGCTCATTTTGAAGTTCAAATTCATTCTCTGAAGCTCCCCTCCCCAAATAGGTGGTGAGAACAGATATATAAGATTTGCACTTTAATTTGCTGTTTCTATTAAATGTACTGTTAATAATATATATGAATAAATTAATTTAGAACCACATATTAGGACAGAATGGAAAGTTTGAAGCCTTAGTATCTTTTAAATGAAAAAAAAAAAAAGCTTAAGATTACCAGCAGCAAGTACTAATTTACTTGTAAGCAAGTGGATCCTTATCTCTGCCTATCGATGCCCTTTGTCAAATAGGGGGCCTTCAGGAAGGCTGCGGAGGGACTACTTACAAAGGCCTGGAGCGGTAGGATGAGAGGAAATGGTTTCACATTAGAGAAGGGCAGATTTAGTTGGACATTAGGAAGAAGTTCTTCAGCAGGAGAGTGGGGGATCCCTGGAACAGACTGCCCAGAGAGGTGGTGGAAGTCCCATCCCTGGAGCCATTCAAGGTCAAGCTGTATGGGGCTCCAGGCAATCTGAACTGGTGAGTGATGGCCCTGCTTGCTTCAGGGGGTTGGGTTAGATGGCCTTTGGAGGTCTCTTCCAAACCAATAGGTTTTATGATTCTGTATTCTGCAGTGTATACCTTTGCTCCCCTGGACAGAGCTGCTCATGAGGCTTCATGGAGAAGCCACAGCCTGTTAAAGCAGAAGCCTGGGGTGAGTGGACAGGGAGAGGGTGGAGGCCTTTTGGCAGCAGATTGAATCTGACTGGATTGATTGCCTTGTGAAACTTGACACATAATTTAGTTGCAACTTTGGAATGGGAAAATTGATGTACTCATGGTGTAAGTATTACTCCTAGTGTGGCAGGACCAATTTATATTTTCAAAAAAATCTGAGAGGAATAATGTGCTTTTCAGAGATGGTTTTTAGCTTAGAAGTCATTGTCTGAGAACAGATGGAGTGTTAACTACTGAGGGAACTTCACAATTGCTTTTTTGCCCTGCTCAACTTGACACAGGCATATGTGACACATACAGTTGGTGAAAGGCATTATTGAATTTCATGAGTGAAATCTCTTGTCTTTGTACCACAAAAAACACAGGAATTAGCATGTAGAAAACATAAGAGATGTTCAGGAGGCCTTTGAGCATGGAATTATGGTTTGGTGTGTGCCTTGTACTCATTGCAGCAGTACTTGATAATTTTAATAACTTTTACATGATACTTGCTAGTTAATTTACTCAGCCCAGCGTTGAGCTGCAGTTAGTCTTCCTTGCGTGTTTTCCATTGGAGCAAAGGTGAGAGTTTGTGTTGAATAATAGCTGAAATGTTGCTAATCAGTTCATTTCTAGTTCACTGGAAGAAACCCGAGATGTCATCAAATTTGTATTTCTTTGTGGAAGCCACGGATTATTTTCAGGCAGGTTTAATTTTAACTCTACTGAAAAACTTGACTTGTCCTGTAGAAAAAGTTCAGTACTGTATCACTGGGTGCACGGTGGGAATGTGCGCTGGAGCATGGATCACCATTATTTTAGTTCCATAAAGTTATCAGCAACAGACATATGACTATAATAATGCAATTCTCTTTAATGCAGTCTATAAAAACACATTGATTTTATAGCTCCCCAAACTGATTACATTAATATCTGTGCATAATTAGTTTACACATTACTAAATTACTGACAGATTAAAAGTGAAATAGTGCAGTTCATACATGGCCGCATAACTGCCGGAGAGGAAATTAATATAGATTCAAATGGTCCTCTGAGACCTGCGCTGAAATAGCAGAAATCTATAAAGACTGCTTGCGTTAGGAAATTTCCATCACCAACATGTTTGTGGTTGATGCTTTGGTAAGTCTGTTAATATGGGTAAAATTTAGTACAGGAAATGATGTTTGAATGATGCTTTTACTGTTACCAGCTCAAGAATGTGTTTATTAAAAGTAAATTTGTGACTTAAATGTCAGTTACATTTGCAAATACATGTGAATATGAATTTTTAAATGCCTTTTTAAGTGTTCCTAATGAAGTGGTAGGAGAATAAAGTAGCTGCTACTTAAGCTGGGTTTGGAAGTTGTATTGTTTCTAGATATCATAAAAGCTGAGGACTTACTGTCAGCGCGTCTCCTTCAGGCCAAACGCACATTAGAAATAACCCTGTATCAAAACTTGTGCTGTTCATACAACCTCAGATGCTTCCAGAAAATGTGTTCTCTTGAGGAGAATTTTGACATAAACTGTAGAAACAAATTTTATATATAATTCATCAACTCCTTGCAGACTCTTACTTAATGGACACATCTTGATGAAGACTGGGTTACTCAGATGCCGGTCCAAGGTGTCATTACAAGCAAGAAATGTAGAAGGAACTGGCTGTGGTTCTTTCTTTTTCATAAGTTTCCTTTTCTCCTCAACCCCATTAGACTTATGGGCAATATGCTATAGAAGGACACATTAAAGGAGAAGTGATAGATAGATGCTGTAGATACTTCTTGCAGGCTTTGGTGAAAGCTTGGAAGGTTGACCTCACTGAATGGGTAGTGGTGTTGAACATGATGGCAAGCACAGCTTGTGTTCTGCAGAGATGCAGCCAGATTTACTGTCCATAACTGAATGCAGAATGGAATTGCCATGTGAATTTAGTCTCACTTGTGTCTCTTGAGGTAAAATGCCCTCCAAGGTCAACTGGTACAAGGTGTATGAGGATCTGGTTTCTTTTAAGTCTCAGTAGTTATAGCTCCTATTGCCTTTAGCAGAACTGACAGCTCTAGAAGGTCTAATGCAAAGGCAGAGTAAATCTTTTATTCTGGGAAAAGATTGCTGCTGCTTTCATACCTTTCTCTTTCTTTGAGAGTTAACTAGAGGCTACCTATTGCTAAGCCTCAAAACCCATATATGTATCTGTATGTATGTAAGGTTTAGGAAGATTCCCAATACTAACTATGCCTGTTTGCTAGTGTTCCTGTAGTTCCTCAAGACAGTTCCTGTTTTTTATTTTAGAGAGTGCTCCATTGGTTCTTTTAGAAACACTTTTAAAATTGAATTTATGACACCCCCCCCCACCAAAAGTATGCTCAAGACATTTATCTTTTCTGTTGGAATAAATTTAGGACATGACCTTTTTTACTGTGAGCTTAGCACAAAAATAGAGCTCTTGAGAAAAGATGTTAATGTGTATTACATGTTTTGGCTGCTGGTGAGAAAATTAACTTGCTGGTCTATTGTAGGTGAAAAGAGAGAATAAATAAGGGTTACAGGTAGACTGTGGTGTGACTGTTCAAGTCGCAGCAAGATAAAGAGGGTGACATTTCAGATGAAGCACAATAAAAACAATGTTCCAATGAGAGCCTCCTAGCACTATCAGAAGTTTTCACTGTGGATGTGCTAATTTCTTTCACTTGAACACTAGCAAACACATGGATTTCCTAAGCATGGATGATGTCTCAGTTTATGATTTCACACAGCTGTCTGGATGCTGCATGCTGGGAGTAGATAGGCTTCATGTTTAGGATGATCACTATTTGAACACTGTGCCCCATTTCACTGAATTAGTTGATCTGACTCATTAGAACTGTTTCTATGATTGCATAATAGGCACTTTGAGTCCACCGCTCATTAGAGTTAATCACATGTACATACCAGAATTCCCTCTGGGTTTTGGAAGTTTGATGGATCTGTGTGAAACATGACTATGTTTGTAAGGTTGTTTTGAAAACGTTTCCATCAGTCATAACTTGTGGTGAGATGCCGTACAAGAGGTGTGCCAGCCTCCACAGAGATCATGTGAAGTGCTCTTGGCAGACCTGTTGTGCTGAATTGTTGAGCTGAACTACCGTGATATGCTTTGCTTCTTGACAGCCTGCAGAAGGTACCATTGCACTTATTGTTGCATTGGCCTTTGGCTACAGCTGTCTCCTCAAGTATCTAGAAAAAAAGAACTAAGGACTGCACGTGTATCTAAAAGAACTGAAGTTACAGAGATATGTTCATAGTATTAGGTTTTAGAAGACAGACTGAAGATGAATTGTGGGTTTGGTTTAATTTTTAATTAAATGTAGTGTGTTTCAATTTCATGGATAAGAAATGTGTGCAAGGTAGAGGTGTTATCATAGTCTATATTAAGAAATGCATTGTTCACCAGGGCTACTGGCACCAAACCAGCTCTGAATTTATATGGTTCTTCAAGTGGAAAAGGTGAACGCCGTTAGAAGAGTCTTAACTTCCTTGGTTTAGGCAAAATTATGAAACACTAATGCTTAATGTAGTCTAGATGTAGTTTGAATGGTCATGTCAGGTAAAGATCTGTGTTCATGCAGGTGCATGGAAAGAATAAGATATTTAATGTGACTAGCTATCTTGTGCAGGACTGCTCTGCAGGTTTCAACAGTGAGTTTACCTTGTTAGCGATCTTTAAGAGCTGAGTAATTACTTCTCTGTGACCATGTCCAGTAAATCACTCCAAATGTAATATTTGGAATATTTTTTTCAGAGTTTCTGTGATATAACTAAAAAAACCCAAGAATATGGAGCTCCTGGGGAATTTTTTGTGTCAAAGAGTAAAGGTTTGTTTAGATATATTGCTGTTTATGTTTGTTAGGAGTAGGTGTAGTTAAATAGTAGACAAGATCCAATTAGTACTGTCTTGCTTATTACAGTATCCATCAAAGGTTCTGTAGGTCTGGAAGCTGTCTAAGTTTGTGCTAATAACAGGGTTCTAAGCTGCTGCTATATAAAAAGTAAAACAACTCCCCCAAGAAAACCACCATCCAACCTAAAACACCCCACAATCCCAAATCCAAAAACCAGTTTCTCACTTTTCATTTATGAGCTTTATGCTGCTAAAGGAGAGTTAATATTGCTTTGGAGCTGGCAACAAAGACTGTTTGTGTTGAGTGAGGTATGGGAGTGTTGGAAGAATTGTGAAGCGTTAGACTGCAGTTTCCATGGATGTTTGTTTGACGTTTTTATGAGAATCTCTATTCACTCATCTGTATCAAGCAGGCCTGTAACTAAGTCGTCATTTTCAGAATTTAATTAGCTTCAGGAGGTTCTTGTTATATAGCCTCTTGCTGTTCTCCAGGTAAAGCTCACTCATAAAGACATTTGAGCATCATTGTTTTAGCTGCTCTGCTGGTTTCTTCACAAGTCTTACAACTTTGTATGTTTTCTTCCTTGTATTTCCTGCAGAAAACTGAAGACATTGAAAGTTGAGTTTCTTACAATAAGCAGGTAAATTGTCAAATCAGTATTTCCTGCTAAAGTCACAGAGCTTTCCCAGATGAGATATGTTCTGTAGGGATTGTCAAGTGTAGAGAAGACTGGCTTTTTAGTGGCTGATTTTTTTGGTTCCTGGAGATGCTGGGTGATTTCTACATTAAAAATGAAGAGGTGATTGCTCTATATTCCTTATAATAATAATGTGTGTCCAATATTCATATAATAATAATAATGCAGAACCCTGAAGTTTGGATGATGATGGAATTT
This sequence comes from Upupa epops, assembly GCA_013397515.1. Taxonomy (NCBI): domain Eukaryota; kingdom Metazoa; phylum Chordata; class Aves; order Bucerotiformes; family Upupidae; genus Upupa; species Upupa epops. The sequence goes on from VZRI01007958.1 coordinate 517,666, forward strand.
AATGCTATTGATGACAGCTGCATGGAATCTTGATTCTTAAATCAGTATTCAGTTCAACATATTTGGTTTTAAACATTGATTGCTTAGTTTTGCTCCAGAGGAAATCTCACTGGCAGTAGATTTGTAGCTGCAGATCTACTATAGTGAAAGCAATCTTGTTGCCTCTTAATAGCTGAGTTTTCTGCCTTCTTCCTTGGGTGTCTGGACTGCAAACACTCGCACAGTGTGAGGCCCTTGAGCCTGTTGTTAGTTGTGGGTGCATTTTAAAGTATGGGAATGCAAAGTCTGAGACGAGTGATGCTTCTGTTGGTATTCTGCTTATCTCCACAGTACACACAGGCTCCCAGGTGTGTTGGTCTCTTTTTCTCTTGAGCTGTTACAGTTTGAAAGGAAGCCAAACTGAGAGTGTTTGAAATGTGATTTCCTATAGTTGTTTATTAGTCTCTCAGTAGTGTTAGCATTTTCATTACACTTATAAAATTCTAGAGTCCTAAAAGCTTGCAAAGCAAGAGCATTGGTGAGACCACATCTGGAATATTGTGTCCAGTTCTGGGCCCTGAATTCAAGGATATAAAACTGCTTAAGATTGTCCAGCGCAGAGCCACAAAGATGATGATGATGGGCGTGGAGCATCCTCCTGATGAGGAAAGGCTGAAGGAGTTGGATCTCTTTAGCTTGGACCTCATTTGGTGACCTCATTAATGTTGATCAATATGGAAAGGATGGGTGTCAGGAGGAAGGAGCCAGACTCTGCTCAGTGGCATCCAATGATAGGACAGGGGGCAATGGGTGTCAGCTGGAGCAGAGGAGGTTCCACTTAAATATGAGAAGAAACCTCTTCCTGATGAGGGTGACAGAGCACTGGAAGTGGCTGCCCAGGGAGGCTGTGGAGTCTCTTTCTCTGGAGACGTTTAAAACCTGCCTGACCATGTTCCTGTGTGACTGGATCTATGGGATCCTGCTCTGGCAGGGGGATTTGACTGTATGATTATTTGAGGTCCCTTCTAACCCCTAACATTGTGATTTCTTTGTACAAAATAGCCTTGATGTGAAGATGTCAAGGATGGGCAGGATTCTTGTCATGAACTAGGAAATTTTTAAGCCTCTGTCTTCCTTATTGGATATAAGCACTGTTAAAACACTCATGGCTCTCTAATCTGTACCTGTTGCATTGACACCCACGCTCTTCTCAGAGTGAAGTTTTCCAAGGGAGGTCAGAAAAAATGCTTCTGACTAACACACTAACTAGAAGTTTATTTTTCCAAGGAATGGAAGTAGAAAGGGCATAGGAGTGATGGTTGAAGGTGCGATAGAGTTGCTTCTCTGTTTTGCCTTTCCCTGTCATGTTATGAACTAAAGAGCAAATGCTTGACATGTACAGGCTACTCACCCTTTTAACTTGAAAAGAATCTCATCAGGCTTCTTGAAACTTACTTTTCTAAGTGAAAAGAATGAACAGTTCTTCAAATAAAGCTGAGTAGTGCTTTTGTTGTGTTTTTGCTATTTTTGTGTGTTATTAAGAATGGTGAGAGTGGTGGCTCTATGAAGTAAATGTAGAATTCCCTTACCAGACGTAGTTAATCTTTGCTATGTGACAGGTTCATCTGTCTTGTTTATGTTGGGGAAAGATGGCTTCTAAATAGCTGACTATAAAAAAATAATATGACAATGTCACAAGTGTGATTTTTGGAGAAAGATTCTAAAAATGAAGTTGTAGGTCCATTTGTATTTGTCAGGAATTTTTGAAAGGTCTGAGTACAGAATCTGAGTTGTTTCCATGGCTGCAATTACTGAGTTTTCATTAATTGTTTAAGTTTGGAAAGATATTTAATTTCTTTAGATGTACTATTGGCTTACTGTTTGGATTCCTCAAAGAAGAAGTAGGTGAAGCTAGTAAATAAATGTGATCCAGGGGTTAGCTGCTTGGCAAAGCTCAGACTTTAATGAGGACGTTTCGTCACTTTCCGCATGACTGAGTCACCTGCAGATATTTGAAGTTAGATGCAAAAATAACCAGTGAGGGAGTTGCTTTGGTTCCCCATTACTTCATAATTGAAACTTTGTGGGACTTATTGTTGAATTTCTGCTCTTGTATTATGTGAGATGAAGGGGCCCAATATTTTTCTTACCAAAAAAATTAACGTAAAAGTGTGATTCTGTTTACTTGGATATTGAAATTGCTTATTATGGCCTGTGTAACAGGACTGTATTTACATCTGTGAGGCTGCAAACTTGCTTCATCGGTTTGCCAAAGTAACAAACTGTACAGAGTCCTCCATTAAGGGCTGCTTGTATAAGCATATCACAGCTCCTGGAATGGAAACTGCATTAAAAATATATATCTTATGTGTTGTAAATCGCATTAAAGCACTGAAATTAACTCTGGCACAGTTTTTTATAAATATTTGTTTCTACTTTAGCAGCATTTGTAGCAGCACTTTGCAATGTATAGCTGCTTTCTATATCTTTCTGCATGGTAATGAGCAAACATTAGTCAGGAGGAAGGAGGTGATGGTGTCTGTGCATTCTGCACTTGTATGACTGTACCTTGAGTCCTGTGCCCAGGTTTGGGTGCCACAGTATAAGGACATTGAGGTGCTGAAGTGGGACCAGAGAAGGTCAATGAGGCTGGGCAAAGGTCTGGAAAACGGGCCCTATGAGGAGCAGCTGAGGGAACTGCGGGTGTTTAGTCTTGAGAAGAGGAGAATTTATTGCTTCCTACAACTATCTATAAAGAGGTTGTAGTGAGGCTGGTGTTGGTCTCTTCTCCCAGAACAAAGGAAAATGGCCTCAAGCTGTATTGGGGGAGATTTAGATCAGACCTCAGGAAGAGGCTCTTTACTTAGAGAGAGGTTGGACACCAGAATGGTGTAGTTGCCATTCCTGAAGGCGTTTAAAAGACAAGTAGCTGGAGCACTTAAGGCCATGGCCTAGAGGTTAGGGAGAAGTTGGAATGAGGGCTGGACGTGGTGATCCTGGAGGCCCTATCTAGTTACAAGGATACTACAGTTTGTTATTGTTCTTTTTTTTCCTCACAAAAATGTACTAAAGTCATTGGGCTATTCATATCAGTTCTCCTCAAAGTGCTCTGCATGCAGTGTGAAGAAGCAAAACGTAACTGTAAAGGAGCTAATTAAAGGTTCAATTCAAAGCACATCACAAAAATTATTTGAGTGTTTTCAAGAAAGTCGAAAATCCTACAAGCTGCTCCACTTCCACTAAATCCCTACCCCTCTGAAACCAAGAAAATGAATATTCAATATTTTTTCATTTGAGTCCCTTGACATGCCATTGATTCACTTTATTTTCCCAACAATTTCTGACAGATTTCCCAATGTGGATTACTTATGTGCTTTGATATTCATTTTGTGACTGCCTTTGAAAAGCACATAAAAATTAGAGCTGTAGCAAACTATTCACTGAGCTACAAATTAATGAACGTGACCCTTTGAATTAGTGTACTTGCCACTGCTGACATGTGCAATATAAAATCTTCATCATCCAACATACTGGATATTAACTGAAGGTAGAAAGGGTTGAATAGGCAAGAATTAAAGGCTGTCTCATTGGCTCATGGCAGCAGTATTATTAATATCATTGAAAGACATTGAAGATCCTGAAGGGGGCCTTCCATCCACGTTCCACCTCTGCACATTATATTCCATTATGTTTAGTCAATTGAGGCTCGCTGTTCCTTTCTCTCAAAGTTTAAAAACTTCTTTATTCTGCTGTCTACAGCTTGCTGTTTCCAGTTTGCTAAGGGATCCCTTTCACATGGAAGGGAATCTTTTGGTGGCTCACACTGTCAGACACTGAAAGGTGCAGCAGTATGTAAATTTATGAAGCTGGGCTATTCTTGCCTTGCTGCTGGGGGCTGGGGAGATGGCTGGCTTCAAGTATGATGTTCTTATGGATGTCTGTCTTGAAATTTCTGCTGGTGGAGATTATTAGGTTGTTTTAATGAGGGCCAGGACAAACTACATGGCATTTTCTGCTCTAGATTCAGATAAAATAGCTTTTCGCTAAGAAAATTCAGGCTTCTGTAGCTTAGAACCAACCCTGTTCTTACTCAGATTTCTGGAAGCCAATGATGCAGTTAATCACTGTGAACAGTCAAATTTTTCACCCTTTGATGGGGTCCAGAAAAACCTCCACAACTACTGGCAGCACTTGAGTTATCTGTGTTTATTTTCTACTTGGGTGACTTCAGAAAAGTCTACTAACTTTCTTAATCTGAGTTTAGCCAGGTATGGTGATGGCATTTGGTGTGATGGGATAAACGTGTGCAAGCAATCGAGATAAGAAGGAAATCTGAGAACTGAGTTCACTTCCACTTGCACTTCTTGAGTTATTTTTTTAAATGTATTTCATAGAAACATTAGGGATCGGAAGGGACCTTGAAAGATCATCTAGTCCAATCCCCCTGCCACAGCAGGATCACATAGACCAAGTTGCATAGGAACAGATCCAGGTGGGTCTTGAATGTCTCCAGAGGAGACTCCACAACCTCCCTGGGCAGCCTGTTCCAATGCTCTGTCATCCTCACTGTGAAGAAGTTTCTTCTGATATTGATATGGAACCTCCTATGTTCCAGTTTTGCATCCATTGTCCCTTGTGCTATCACTAGATGACCTTGAGAAGAGTCTGGCTCCATCCTTCTCACATCCATCCCTCACATATTTATAGACATTAATGAGGTCACCTCTCAGCCTTCTCTTCTTCAAGCTCAAGAGAACCAGCTCCCTCAGCCTTTCCTCATAAGGGAGCTGTTCTACTTCCTTCATCATCTTTGTTACTCTACACTGGACACCCTCCAGCAGCTCTGTGTCCTTCTTGAACTGAGGACCCCAGAACTGGACACAATACTCCACATGTGGCCTCACTAGAGGGGGGAGAAGAACCTCCCTCGATCTGCTAACCACCCCCCTTCTGATCCCCCCTAGCATGCTGTTGGCCCTCTTGACCACAAGAGCACACTGCTGGCTCATATTCATCCTGCTGTCCACTAGGACTCCCAGGTCCCTTTCTCCTACACTGCTGTCCAACAGGTCAGTCCCCAAGCTATCCTGATACCTGGGGTTGTTCTTTCTCAGATGCAAGACTCTACACTGACCCTTGTTGTACTTCAACAGACTTAAGTTTCTCTCCGTTCAGCTCTCCAGCCTGTCCAGGTCCTGCTGAATGGCAGCACAGTCTGCTGGGGTGTCAGCGATGCCACTGAGCTTTGTGTCATCAGCAAACTTACTGACAGTGAACCCGAATCCCTCATCTAAGTCATTGATGAATAGATTGAAGAGGACTGGGTCTCTTTAGCTTAGAGAAGGCTGAGGGTTGACCTCATTATTGCCTATAAATATGTGAGGGGTGGGTGTCTGGAGGATGGAGCCAGGCTCTTCTCAAGGTGATCTAGTGATAGGACACATCACAGTTATGCTTAGGCAAAGTTCAGCTCTTGAGATGATAGTGATGATCATCTTTCTGTATTATCTGTTTAGTATTCAAATTCGTGCTGTATTCTAAATTGAAGAAGGAATAGTTTAACAGCGGGTACTCAGCTTTTAATCTATAAAATTATCGAACAGAAAAATGGGGAAGGCCTGAAGTAATTCAAGAAGGAGAAACAAGTCAATTAAGATTGATATTTAATTTTGAAATTGAAATAACCTTTCTGAAGAAATGTATCGTATTCAGTACCTCTCTTTGTACAGTTTCTGGACTAGATTATTAAAGTAAGAAATTTGAGTGCTGTAAAATCATCACTTAAAGATGAGTTTCTTCCTGTGCAGCTGTTATCTTTATAATAGGATTTTTTTCTGATTTGTGATGGGAATTTTCTGCCAGGCCACACTTTGAGGTCACTTTTGTGTTCTAAACATCTATATCAACTGATATCAACCAGTCAGAACTATGACTCTGAACTGGAAACTACTGAAGATGCACATACACTGTCCCAGTTCACTGATGTTGCCTATTTTGTTGACACAGGGATGTGTCACATCCTGTGTGTGATGTTGTCTATGCATCTATTCCTAAAAACATTTTGAGTTTGGTAACTCCAGAGTAAATGTAATGGGTGGCTTGATTTAGAGTTGGAAAGCAATTCACTGCTTGTGCTGGTATTGTTAGATTATATCTGAGGGAGTTTTATCTACTTCAGCCTCCTGTTCAGATCAGAAGTGATTTCCCAGTTCCATGTGATTGCTCGGGGTTTGTCCAACTCAAGTTGGTAGATGACTCAGAAGCTGGTGGTAGAACCATCTCTTTGAGTGTCTGCTCTAAAAATTAGCAACTCTGTTCTTCTAAAGCCCTGGAAGGTTTTTCTCTGCAGAGCTGCTACCTCCCTGCTTGGTCTGTAGCCTGCCCTCCTGCATGGAACTTTTCTTTTCTAAAAAAGACTGTATCTCTGTCCTATTTTTCTGGCTTAATAAGATCCCTTTGAATATAGCCTCCTTCCATGCACAAGCAATTTGGCATCAGCTGCAAGCTTTCTGAAGGTTTCTTATGCCATACAGGTCATAGATAACATTGCTGGCTTTTGAACTCCTCTACATACCTCATCAGTTTCAGCCGTAGTCAAACTTTGGCCTTCCCAGTTCTGTTCTTGCTCCCTCAGATGAAATGTTGTTTGGATATATGACAAATTACTCTGATTTGATGTTGCTACTGCATTAATCACTAGGATCTGCTGAGTTCCTACAGTGGGAAAAGTACCTCAGTTAAAGAAGCTTGATAGACCTTCATTACAATTGTGGCTTGTCTATGGAGATCTGTTAATCTTTGTACTTGTGTAACCTGTAGAAACAAACAGGGGAGATGGTCTAGTTGTGCCTCTGAATCACCCCCTCACAGCCATGACCATAATTTTATACTTAGACCTGTAGTTTGGCACAGTATTCTAGATCTTCAAAGTCTCTGTTCCTTTTCCCCTATCAGAGTCCTTGTCACTGGATTGTGTGTCCTAAAAGGGAATGTTCATTATGGGCATGCAATAATATTCTCTAGGCTTTTGTGAAGATGGCAGCACCAGAACCCAGTGTGTTGCAGGGATGTATTTAATAGCATTCTGCTTTGTTACTTAAAACTAGAGAGCGTTTGGGTTTAAGCAGACAAGCCCACAATAGGGAGTTGAGAATTGTTCTTTCCAAGTATAATACAATGTATGTGCTCAGAAAAATTAGCATCAAGTTCAGAGACAATATATAAATTAACTTACAGTAGATGGGTTTTTAACTCTCAGGAGATGCTTGGATACTGTGACTTTTCATCTGTTCAGGAAAATGTCCTGGCATTGATGTGACATCAGAAAAAGATTTTTCATTGTGTGTTCCATTCACTGGTTTTCTCCTTAGCAAATCTAAGAGAACTTTAAGGTGGACTTTCACCATCACTTACAAATTTTGCATTCTTGTTTGTCTCTTTCATATATAGTTAAGAGGGTTTTTTTTATGTAGTATCTCCTAATACCTGTTAGGTGTTTTCAGGGAACTACTTTCTCCTTTCTTACATTCTTGTGCAGGACAGATTTAAATAGCCAGTGATTATTTTAGCCCAAGGCAGGCTGGTCTTTGATTTAACTCAACAAGTAGTACATTTGTGGCTGCACAGGTGATTATACTAAATATTTCTTTGAGAACTATGAGTACTAAACTGTGTGTACTGATCTAAGCAGAAAAATCTTCAATATTGAGTTATTAAAAGCCACGTTATTCTTTCAGCATTTATACCATTTTTCTGGAATGCTGTCAGAATAAATACATTGAAAGGGCGGCTTTTAGTGTCTTTGGAGGCCCTGACATGAACAGAACTGTTAAGCCTCTTTATTTTTTATGAAATAGGGGATCCTCTGAGCCCTTGCAGTAATGGTCTTACATTAGGTGAACACTAGGCAAGGAATGAATACTGTAAGACACTGTTCCATCAAATGGCTAAACACTGTAATACATGTATCCTAAACATGCCAGTAGAATCCCAGACCAGATACTGTAGTTTATGCCTGCATGTGATTGTCCACAGAGATCGTGGTAGGTCTACTAAGGCACTTACACAAATGCTCATATATAACCCTTACACAGCCATGGCACTAGTTATATGCAAAATCAATATACTAAACTGAGGTATTGAAAAATAGGATTTTCCACTAGTTTAGATGCACACCATTAAGGGAGAGGAAGAATTTAAGCCCTAGAGCTGGCTGAGTAGGACTCTAAGTGGTTTCCTTGTTACTTTGCCAGGTATTTCACTTCATAATAAATGCTCATAGAAACTTGTGACAGTTGCTGTAGCTCTATGTACATTTATTTTAAAGTGTGAGGGTCTTGGGGTTTGTATTTGTCTGGGTTTTCATTATATTTGGGGTTCTTTTTTTGTGAAAGAAGGTTGGACTGTGATGAGCCCATGGCTTCAGGGTCCTTCTGTAGCAAGCTTTACTGACTCTGCAGCCTGTAACAGCCACTGCTTCTGCAAATGGGCAATGTGTCTGCACATACAAGGGCGTAGAACAGAAATGACAAGCATAGCAACAGAGATCACACTGTTATTTACACTGGAAGCTATAGCGGTGTCCTAGTGCTAACCAAGAAAGGCCCTGTTGCACAGAAATATGCTCAGAGTGAAATCTGAAGTCCGTCCTAGCCCCTCGTCCCTGTGATCAGAGCAGAGTGCTTTGGAAACTGCAGTCAGTGCTGTAGAACGTACTGTGGTAAAACTAGCTGTGGACTCCAGTATTGTGGATTTCTCCCTTACTGCACCCTGTGTAGACTCTACGTGCATGTGTACAATGATTATACAAATTCAACCTATGAAAATTAAGGCATTCTCGGTAGTTTCTAAGCTGCAGGCACAACACGTATGTATTACTTGAGGTCACTCTTGCCAAATCTTTAATTGGTTGCAGGAGTTTGTATTTATAGTACTGTGTTAGTGGAAAAATTACATGCTGCTCTTCTGAAACAACAAAGATCTGTTTGTATTTGTTCATGATAGACGTTTACATCTGTATCTGTCTGTGAGCAAGCAACGATTCAAATTTGTTCTGCATTGGTATGTAGTCATTTCCAACATTCGGTAGCCCATGCTAATCACATTCATCCAGTAAGATGCCCAAATGAGAATTTGGAACTGGATTTGCCATCTCCAGTTCTGACTAGTTTCTTGTGGCTGTGACAGTAGCTTGAACATTTTCTGTTGGAAAATATTAAAGTTTGATATAAGCTATTGTTAGGTTCTGAATCAGTGCTTGCATGTTCCTCATCAAGTACCTCCACATTAGTTACAAGCATGTGTGTCTCATTGCCATGCTGTTAATACTCAGGTCCTACAAAGTCCTTGCTGAAGTTTTCTTCCTTCTGTAGTGCTTGTATCTGTTTTCAGTGAAGCTGTTAAATAACTGGGATTTCTTTCTGATGTAGTTTGATCAGTATTTAATTAAAATGCACTTTGTCAAAGGACTCATCCTGGTTGCATTGAGATAGTTGGGGTTTCTTGAGCTCTCTGTTAGAGCACTTGGCAAAAGTGGTGAAGAACAGTTTTCCTGTCCCACTGAGTCTATAAAACAAATGTGATCCATATACCTTTGAAAAATAATCTATTTTGTGTTTAGTTATTTATATGCGAGGTTTCGTGTTGTTTTCAAATAATGTGTTAAAATTTATAAGGAATTGAAAACTGAAGGAATACGTAACAGACTCTACATTCAGTCACCTTTATCTTGGCAATGGTATGCCTGTGTTTGAGCTCAGGAGGAAATGTCCAACACTATCCTGTTATCTGTCATCCAAGAGACTACTTCACCTGAGTTCTTGGCACGCTCATATTCAGGATATTAGCCAGGTGGCAGGCGCGGACAAGTTTCTCCTTACAACCGCAAGCCAAAGGGTTTTGCATAGTTCAAAAAGATCTGCTAGAATGCTAGGAATTAGCGAAAACACAGACAGCTGACACTGACTCTCAAAGCATCTGTAAGGCTCAATCTAAGTAGCTGCACATCTCGTTGTATGGGTGACTCAATGTCGTGCAGTTTTTTGATATAGTTAGCATCTTTACAACGTTTGGAAGGAATTAAAACAAAGAGTTGTGTTTTGTGTCAATGTGGCAAAAAATGCTGACACAAGAATTCAGCTCAAGCTTTGCCAAGCAGGTAATAAATACAGTTCAGCTGGAAATACGAGCTGGATCTCTTCTTTGCATCCTTTTTTTTTTTTTTTTTGTTGTTGTTGCTTAACAACTACTGTAGTCTTGAAACTATTAGAAGATTCTTCCACTTGACATCACACTGAGGAGATAGTATAATGCTGCAGTGACAAAATCAAACTTACTTACCTAGCATCTTTTGAGTTGCTGGGGTTTAGGAACAGTTTTCTCTTAGAAATAAAAGCACATTGTGGGATGAACAATGCCAAAAAACCTCTATGAAGTACTCAGGGTGTTCCAAACTGAAGGCATTTTGTATTTAATTTCTGACATGGGGTGCAGGAATCTGATAAGCTTGCTTTTATCTGTTCTTTGTCTGCCTGGATCTCTTCCATGTATACCAGAGATGAGCAGAATTATTGTACGTCACCAGATCTCCAAGTTTAGACAAGCACTGGTGCACCATCCTTTGGATTGGCAGAGCTCAGTAGAACCTCATGCTGGCTGCAGGAGGAAGCAGGGCTGCAGGAGGAAGCAGGCATGCTGCTCTGATTCCTAGTGTACTAAGTGGGAAAATAGGCTGCTCTGATTTTTATTATCTTAAATGGTCCACTGGTTTAAATACAAAGTACTAAATCTACTGGTTTGAGTTATATGTAGATGCAACAAAAGCATCTGACTGAGCTGCTGTTGGGGAGAGGGATTCTTCTGTTTCTGAGGTTTTGCCCTGAAGATGAGGGCAAGCTCTTGCTGGGATTGCTAACAGCAAACTTGCTTCACCTGGCACTGAAATGGGTTCTACCCACACTCTTAGAGCCTGGACAGCACAGCAATATGATTTTCCAAGTAGCCTGTCCTATTATAGTAAAATGTGAGTTCTGCTAACGTTGTTTACCTGTTTGTTACTCAGTGTGCTCCACATGTTCCACGAGCAGGCCAGCTGCTTAGCATCAAGCTGTCACAAAGCATGCTGTGGCCAGGACCCCACAGTGGGTACTGCATGTGTGATGTTTTCAGTGTGTAGGTGTGCCAGCCAGGGCCTGTATGCACCTCATCCAACAGGCACCAAGCAAACAAATTAGTTCACTGGGAGCAGGCAGAGTAGTAGCAGGATCTGGATTTCCCATCTATAGGCTTCTGCTACCGCGCTTTGAGTGGTGTCACTGAGGAAGGACTTTTGGACCCTGTCCTTTTAGGGTGAGGGTGGTGTTTTACAAACAACTTCTCTATATATTTTCATATTACGCCTATAGCTACTGCTCAGATGTAAACTGCATAGAAAAACTCAATTCAGAGGTCTGGATAGTTCCATTATGGGACAAAAAATACCATTTTGAGGTGATATGGTGACCAATTCCAGTTTAAGTGAAGTTGGCTGTATTTTTCTTTCAAACAGTAATAAAAGAATAAAAAGATTGACGGTTCCTAACTTGCTCACCAGTCATTTCTCAGAAAATATTCCTAAGGCTGGCTTAGCTTTCATAATCTTGTAATGATGACATTTCATTGCTTTTTAATCTACTTGTGTGTGTGTGAAGCCAAGAAAAAAGATCAAAATATAGTCTTTATTGGTTAGGCATGTACAAATTTGAAGTATTTTGGATTGTAAAGAATTGTCTGAATTGAGCATTTCTTTAAGGATCAATCTATAGAAATGTGCTGCTTTTGCTTAAGAAAAAAAATCTCTCTACATCTAACAGAGTCCTTTAAAGGGAAGCTATTTAGATTGAAGCAGGAGAATACTGTCCATGCAAGATCTTAAAACAGCCTGGGACAGAAGAAATCCTTTTTTTTTTTTTTTTTTCCTTTTGAATAAGGGCACCCTGCTCAGGTTTCAACTCTGTATGATTTTCAGATGTCCTTGCATCACATCTGAGCCCTCTGTGTACGTGTGTGTCTTCAGTTTGTACGGTGAACCTCTGCACAATTCTGCTGGTGGCGTGGAACTAAGGTGAGTGGAACGAGAGCTTTTCAGACTTCGGGTAACGCTGGACGTGTGGTCCCGACTCCCACACTGCAAACCAGCAGATGGTGCTGTGCAGCATCTTATGGCTGCGCTCATCCACGGGAGTCATTTTTGAACCAGAAAACTACTTAAAAGTTTCTAGTGCAATTCCTGAGCTGAAACAAATGTTTGTGGAATTAAGTAGTGATTTCCTTTAAGTCTGGGGGACTATTTTACTGGGTATGTTTTCAGTCTTTAGATGTTAACATATGCCATATATTGTTTTGTTTTTTTCTGATGGAATCAGGGGTGCCCAACCACACTTAAACCAACTGTAACTGTTCATGCCACTTAGTAAAGTTTTGAATTTTCTGACAGAATAGCTAATAAAACTTTCATATTAAGAGCTAAAACGGTTTAGAAGAGAAAAATTCTGGGAACTGTAAGTAAAAACAGCAGCTAAGCCTTTTATTTATGGAATACAGATGAGGGAAAGGTTTTCTTTTAGGGTTTTTTTTCTTTCAACAATAACCCTGGCTCGGTGATTAGGTCAAAGCAGTTGAAATATTCAATTATATACTGCATGCAAACTGCAGGCCAAAAAATGTACAGTGAGATAATGCACTCCTCAAGTATTTTTTTCAGATAGCTGTGTGTAACAAATGAAATTCTCTTGTATTTGCCCTTAAATTGCAGTGAGCTGTGCAGTGCTCTGAGACTCAGATATTTCACAAAAGGGTTAAGTGAAAATTCTGATGCAAGAATTAATATGGAGCACTTGAATTGTAAATAAGATTGTTCCAAGGTTTCAATTTGTTGTATTAGTCAGTGACAAGTACAACATTTTTAATGCATGCCATAAGATTAGTCTATCCAAAGTAAACAAGCAGTAGTCTGTGTGCATCCCTAGCGATTGGTTAGGGTTATATGTATGCAGCTTTGTTTCTGATAATGGATTCAAGTTCAACATAAATAAAAACAGTGTACATTAAGGAGGATAAATATCTAATTGCCATAATCTGCATCTAGAAGTGAATGGATGTAAACATGCTAACCAGAGAGAACAATTCCCCGGAACAGAAAGCAGCTAGTTGGATGATTATTAGCAGAGTATGTGTACTACTTTTGTTTATTAAGCCTTTCCTCTTCAAAGATGGGATGTATAATTTTTTAGGACTTTTTCTTTTTAAATCATACTGCTTTAACCTTTCAAATATCAGACAGAATTATATTGCGTGGGCTGTATGCATTTCATGGCACAGTAGTAAAATCCATCCTTCATGGTTTATAAGATCAGCAGAGAGCAGACCTATGCTGTTAAAAAGTTTTGATGCAATTTGAAATAGAATTACATTTTAATTCAGAAATCCCACTGCTTTTTATCTTAACACTTCAAAAATGTTTTTTCTGCATGCATGAACAAAGTACAAATAGCTTGCTTTTTCAATTCTTATAAGCAACATTTCAAACTAAGCAAGTATGGTCAGTTTATGAAAAGAATGCAAAGTATTTGCTTTCAAAGTGCAAGATGTAGGCCCAGGCATAACTGTGTTTCTGCAGAGCATCCTTATTATTGAAACTTGTATCATGCCAGAGTTCAAAATGATTAATATTGGGGTGAGCTGTTTGTAGGCTAACGTATTGGTTTAGAAAACTACTAGAGAAACTACTAGAAAAATGTGGCTTTTATTTAAATAACATTATTTTCTGGACTGTCTCCCAAGAACCGGGGGGGAGTGTGTGTGTGTGTTTTTGCAGGCTGAATAATACGTGTGAGTAGCTGCACTCACCTGTTTGCTTATTTTGTCAAACAAACTTTTCCTTTGTAACATTTTTCTTTGGCTTGTACTGCAACTCTTTGCTTTCCATAAAAGTACTGAAATGTATTTCTGCCTTCCAAAAATTTGTACGGAACCCTAGGAGTCTGAAATGCAAGGTCTTTGCAATACAGGAGACAAAATAAGAAGACTGTCATTGAGAAGACAAATAAGGGTTTGAAAAGAGAGTGAAAGGCAAAGTCCACATTTAGTGTCTGTTTTTAAAAGGAAATTAGCTTCAAATTCTGAAATAGCTATTTAAATGATCACTTCTTCAAATCACTGTAAAATTGTGTTACTCATCCTAAGTTTTAAGTAAAAAATTCTAAAAAGTGTTGTTTTTGACAGCTGAGTTGTATTCCTGTGCAATTAAACACTTCACTTAAAAAACTAGCAATAGGTTTGCAGAGTTATTGTTGTGAGATTAATGGATGTAGAAGTGTAGTTTAGGAACTGAGAATCAGTATCACATTTTCAAGATTGTAGTGAAGCCAGATAAACATGTATTTCCAGTTTTCTAATAAAGGTCTGCTGTCCCTACACTGGAAAATCATACTTGCTGTCCACATGGAATTAAAATTGTCCATAGGGAGTGTGTTAAATCTTGTAAGGGTGCATCACATTTATAAATAAGAGATTAATTTCCCCTGAAAGAAACATTAGAAGCATAAGGGTTTCAGAAAATCTTTAACGTGCTAATATTTCAGAAATACGTGTGGTTAACTTTTAAATGTCATTTTCATTTTTCTGGTGCTGTAGCATATATGGTCATTTCATAATGTGTTTCCTCTTTAATATTCTGAAAATTAGTATTGAAATGACTAACTCGCTTGTTGAACTCATTGCATTACTACACTTCATCTCACTTCATCATTTAATTTGTATGGTTTCCAAATAGTAGTGATTATCATCTATTAGTACCCCTGGTGACAGAGGGCAGGACACTGTTGTATCAGAGTTAATAAAGCAGAAACACAAGTCTAATTACTATGGGAGGTAAGCCATGCTGGCAAGATTTACCTTCCACATAAGGTCTATATGTGGTTAATACTTGCAGTGAGAGATACAGAGATAGGCTTTGTGTGTGTGTGTGTTTGTGTGTGTGTGTGTGTATTTCCTTCTCAGGTTTCATTGAGGTATTACAATTTTTGATAGATTCTCCTTTTTGTAGGCTTTTGTGCATGTTTTACTGTAATAGTTTAGGATGCCCTGTCTTCTGTTTGAAAACTTCACTATATGTGGGAGCTTTTGCCCGAGTTAAGTGATTATGCAAATGTAGCCTAGATGCTCTCAGGCATTGCTTCTATTCTGCAAATGCATATTTAAATGTATGCACGCTGTATATATTAGCTTCAGATTTATTTTAAAATTGTCTATGCCTAGCGAACTGAAAATACATCTGAGTAAGATGTGTACGGAGTTTGTGTGTATCTTTGATAGAGAGCACTGTATATTTGTACACAAGTAGATGCCCGCACGCATATGTAGAGAAATGGATGATGTAAATGCTGCTTTGATTTTGCTGCTGTTGCCTTCTGAGTCATCACTCAGATACACAGTGTTGGCTTACAGTTTTTTTAAACCATAGTGTTTTTTAAAGATGAGATGGATTAATCTCTTCAGTTAATACACATCTTTTTAAAGGGACGTTAATCTCGCATCTGCAAATATAGGTGTATTTAATTTGCTGGGTATTATGGGAGTCTGGAAACTTTTCTGTCATCGTCTGACGGGTATTTGTGATGATTTGTTCTGAAGCGATGTGATCTTTATTCAATAAAAAGAAATATAAACAAGTTTCTATGCCGTGGATGGAAAAAGCCTTATGACAGTTTATACAGGACTTTATATAAAATGTTTTATTCATTGTCTGTATGTCAATTTTAATTTAAGCTTTATGATTCAATCTGTGTCTATTTTTAATTTAAGTGGATTACGTTCCGTAAAGATCCTTTTACTGTATTGACTTGGATGTACCATATTATTAGGTACTATGAGTTCAGCTTCTACAAATCTGTTAATACATAAAACCATAAGAAGCCTCTTATGTCCAAACCAGGTTAGAGTGAAGACATCAGATTAATATTTGATCATGTAGAAGTGCCTTTAATCAGATTTACTTATTTCTCAGAGTGTTTCTGCAATTATCATAATTGTTGTGCTAAATATGTTTGTCTTTATATCTGGCTTTGGGCATAATCTTCTCTCTTGAAACCCTCTCATTGTGGGACTGAGATTCCTGCACAAAACCCAATTAATATTAAGATGACAGTCCCTGATGAGTTCCCAAGGAGCCAGCAGCTGAGCAGACTCTGTAACATTCTTAAGTACAGACTACTTGAATGATCAAGAGCATCTGAGGGAGACATAGAATTCAATAATCCCTTTCTCAGGAAAGTCAAGAGTCCTGTGAGATAAGAGTGAAATCAAAGGAACACATCAGAAAGAAAATGACTGGTATAGTCTTGTAGTGTCTCTATTAAAATGCAAAAGTTATGGATTTTTTAGGGGTGATGGGAACCTTTTCTGTTTCATTGATTTCTTTTTATAGTTTGATGATTTCTCTAAGATTATCTTAAAAGCTTAAAGAAAAAAGAGACTTCATCAAAAGGTATTTTGTGTGACAGCACCATGTGTACTTTTTGTTTCCATTATATTAATGAGCCCAGCACATCTCAGTGGCTCTTATTTGTGAGGCTTAAACTGGTACACTATATGTATATGATGTATTTGGTGTGGGGTTTGTTCTGATGGTGATCCCCAGATGATAAATAGGCCACGTGAGGCTTTGTAAGGATTGTTCCTGGAAAATAAGGAGTTGCAGAGAAGCAGCACTGTTTACTGGTTTCCTTATGCATCAAACTGGCAACACCCAGTCTTTTCTGATCTCATCTGCTTTGGTCTAATATCAAGAACTACATTTACTGTCTGGTGGGAGCATGCTAACCTATTGATTTGTAATCAGAAATTGGTTTCCTGTCACTTTAAAAGGGAATCACTAAGGGGCAGTAAAAACAAGCCTGTCTGTTCTAGCTGGAGCTCTGGCTCACCCTCTCTGCTGTACATTTTCTTTTACACCGTTCACATTCTTTTAAAGAAGATTATACAGTTAGGCTGAAAAGGCCCATTACCTTTTATTTTATTGTATTAGTGCAGGGATTGTATGTGTTGTGTTGTTTTTAATTTGCTTTTGATCTCTTTCTTAACAAATAACCATAATCAAGGTTTTCTTTTTCTTAAGTCATTATATGACTGCCGCCGATATTTCTAGAGGTAAAAACACACACAAACCCTAACCAAACATCTCCATGCTGGTAAGTGTTGTCTTTCACTGCAGATGTATATTATTACCAGAGTTTCGTTATCTGAAAGTTGTCTGACAGTAAGGTAGTAAATGTTATTGAGAAGTCAGAAATGCTCTTCAGTGTAAGAAATGCACCTCTGTATCTGCTAGTGTTCCCGAGCTGTCCCTTAGGTTTGACTCGTATGTATTTCACTGAATGGATTTATTCAAATAGTTACATAAAGATTTGTTTCAGGACCAGTGAGGCAGTAATGGCATGCAGTACAGGAGCTTGCTGAATGCAGATTTCAGGGTCTTACTCATCCTCTGGTTTTATTTCAGTTTATCGTGTGTTCAAGTAAACTTTGCAGCTGAGGACGTTACCCTAAGAAAATCTAATATTACACCAGGAGAATGACCTGCCAACACAAGCCTTTCTAGTTCATTTTCCCATGCCAAACTGGACTGGATTATGAAGGGCTGGAATAAAATGTGCCTTCTGGTTTTCTTCTACCTGATTAATACTTGGAATCAAAGAGGAAAAAATGAATACCTAAATCGCACATGTGTATGTCTTTGGAGCTTTACAATAAAAGCAAAATAACCCCTCACTTGGTTAAAATCCAACCTAAGAGTCAACATACAAAGGTGACTGCTGTATAATATTAGACATATCTGTATTATGTGGGCACGTTACTGCTCCACCAGAATCTCTCGATAGTAATTATTATGCCAAGCACCCTGTTGGCACAATTACACTAAAGCTCTAATTAGTAGCAGTAAGATTAGAACCCCTACATGTTAAATCTGTAGAAGCAAAGCTGAGTGAAGGATTTAAAACAGTTTCAAAACATTGTATTGTCTTTATTACAGTCTTTATATTTCAGTAAAGAAGGGTTTTCTATAAAATGCACTTAAAATAATCTGGTCCTGTCACTAAAAATAGGAAAGATAAGGTAATTGCAGTCAAACCTCCATTACTCGGCTTCTAGCTAGGTGCTTTGTATCTGAAGTGACAAATCCAGTGAACTCCAGTGGAAGTTAGATACTTTGAAATTTTTCCTTCGAAGAACTGATGGGGTTCGAGTGGATAAAAACTTTCCCGTGCCTTCAGTTAGTGACCACTTAGTGTTCCGTTCCGTAATTTTCTGGCGTGTGGCAAGTCTTAAGCCAGTGCTTTATCGGTAGCTGAATGTGATCCTTGCTAATTCACACTTCTGTCTGTAAAGTAATGACAACACAGAGGTCATTGTCCAGCTAGAGTTGTACAGACTGAACGTAAGCAGTGAGCAATGTCAGTCAGAATCAGTTCCCTTGGCAGGAAAGAAACAATTAAAAGCCAGCACAAACGATGTCAGAGAATTGATGTCAACATTGATAAGAACTTGTGATCTTACCACCTGTCTGACAGAAAGGAGATTTTAAGAATAATTACACTGATGAAGCCTTGAAAGGATGGATGACACCCCTTCATCTCGGTTTAATATATCTACTAAAACAGAGTTTAAAACATCTGTGTCCGTATCACACTTTGTACGTACTGTGGGATCTTTTTCCCCTAGTGCTGCATCTCATATACTGTATATTTGAGTAATGCATCAACTGGTAACTCTTGGAATAGCAAGAGATTTGCGTGCCTGCTAACATTTCTTTCCTCTGGTTCTTAGCATGCTTAATGCTTGAGCTGTTATTTTCTAGATTCTGTTTTAGGAGCAACTTTTTTAGCTGTACTGAAGTGTAATAACGATTCATCAATTTAATTATTCTTATTTATAGCAAATGCCAATTTCTCACGGAGAAAATGATTGTATGATTGCTTTGTCTTAATGTTTATCGATTGTACAGTGCCACTACCATTAATGAAGAAATCTGGATGCAGAGCTAACTGAACCTGGTACATACATCCCCACTGCTTCCAGTAAGATTTGAGTTATGCCTGCTGTGGTTCTCCCCCGGGTCTCCTCCTGAGGGGAAGAGGACACCCTTTGTGCCTCTCATCTATGTTACTTTAGAGGCAGAATTACAAGAAAAACAGGAAGGTGGGGACCCAGGAAATAATTTTGAGGCATTTTGCTCCTCAGCCCTTCGTGTTTTAGCATACTGTTTATTAGTACTGCACATCTCCCAGACTGACTTAGGAAAAAGCATAAATTCAGTAAATTCAACACTGAGAGAGAAGGGGTTGTCTCCACTTAAAGCTTTCTTTCTCCCACTGTGTTTTTCTGTGTTGAAGGAGGAGTCTTACACGACAGTACTATTGTGTTTTGTCAGCCCAGGAAGAGGCATTGAGGTATTTCTCAGCATTGCTGCAGGCTGGTTCATTGCCTGGTGCTGCTGCAGAATGAAACAGTCTCTTACACTGCACTAACTCTGTTCAGCCTCATAAAAATCAATCTAGTTAAATATCTTTCTTTGTAAATGCCTGGATGATGAGGGCACAGGTAAAAGCATCAGTGCTCCAAAGGTATTGGGGTTTTCTATGCATTATACAGTCGTAATTTATATGCAATCACTGCTATCCGTAATCTGTGGCAGACTCAAGAGCCTACTCTTTAGTTTCAACATTTACCCTGTTGGTGGTTTTTTTTTGGTTGGTTTTATTTTTTACTCTTAATCTCAGCTTCAGTTTATTTTTATTTTTAGTCTCAGCTTCAGGGAAGAGAAGTTGTAATGAAAAGTGTGTGTTATGAATAATAAAAAAGCTGCCATGAAATAACAGGTTTTGTGATTTTTAGGGAATTTAGAAGTTGCTGAATGTTGTGTGTCTCTCATTGTCTGTACTATTAAATGCATATTAGCATGGTCATTTTTGTTTAATGGAAACAAATAACAGTTAATCTTATTGGGAGGTTAAGTGGGTTTACTCTGTAAAGGGCAAATCCCAGATGAATGTTTTCTTTTTTGAAGAATAGCTTTAGTCACTGACAGATGGTCTCTGTCTGAGTCTCTCTGTAGACAGATACAGTTTCTTTTTACACGTTTATGAAAGTTGTAGATACAGTTATTGGGTAATATGCTGTTGTGTAGGACAAAGAGCAAGTCTGGGGGATTGATAGGATTAGATTTCAGGACAGTGACATATGGTTGGTTTACTAAAGTGGACAAATTTTGAAAGGGAAAAAAAAAGCTATCTACAGTTACAGCTCCTCCCGTAATGGGAGAATTTCTGTTTGGCCAATTGCCCCTTAGAAAAGGCACTCTGGTCACTCTTATTTAACTCTGCTCAGATTTGGGTTGTCGTTACTATGTCCTAATTGTGCGCTTCTCTGGCTTTTGGATAACTCCACAAACAAATTGCCACACGATCTTTTTAGACAAACAGTGATGCCCTCCTTTTAGAATATTGATATTTTTGTCCCTGACCCTAACCAATCAGGCATCCATATCACTTACGTCTCTAGTACAGGTTTGTTTTATAACTCGCAGTCTCTGTGATCCTGCATGACAAATGTGCATTTTTGCTTACCCTGTATGCTACGTGTGAAGTTATAACATCATTATAACCTTAGTGGAATAACTATACAACATATTTAGTGGTGATTTGTCACACTAAAATTATTCATAGGTGTTTCGAGTAAGTCTGGTGATATTTATGTGTTATGCTGTACCATAGGCTCTGGTACTGGAGTTTGCTAGATTTCATAGATTTACTGTGTCTGCTTTTTTTTATGACTGACATAGCAATAACCAGATTGCAAGGATATTTATGTTGTTTGTGGCTTAGCACGATAATTAAAGGATATAAATTAATCAAGTGCAATTAATTAGAAACTTTATGTTCACAGCAGTCCTTCTTTGCATGTATAATTTATATGTATTGATTTCCTAGCTTTCATTAGCCTATGAGATAACAGCAAAAATGCATTAGAGAAGAAAATGTACAATTAGCGTGAGAGTGAACCCTGGCATAATTGATAGATCAGCACATGTTTGGGGCAAATATAAAGCTTTGTTAACTGTCATAAGCAGTTAGAATTGATAAGTGGTATTTCACTACATATCTCTCAGCTGATTAATGGTGTTTTTAAAGAGTCCTCTTAATGGGAAGCTGATAGGTTGGCTGAATTTACATTTTAATCAGAGTATTTATGATGGAGGCAGCCATAAGAAATTCATTGGCACAGTGGTAAGGACTTTCCCCTGAGGGATTTGGGGGAAGAGAAAGCATTTTAATATGGCTACTCACCTTCCCCTTCTTTTGCGTGACCTGGTCACTGCATAAGAAGGACAAGCTTGTTTGCTATTAATGAATAATCTTCTCTCATTAAGGAGAATTTCAGTTTCTAGTGTGTCATTCTCCTGTAAAATGAGAATGACAATCTCCAGAATACTCGCTGACTTACTCAGCAAAGAGTAGTCCTGGTGTGAGTAATCTGTAATCACTACTTGAGGATCTAACTATGTACGAGCTTAGACCTATACATTTATAAGAGCTACAGTTTTGTCTAAATAACACATTCGTTTCATACCTGTAGGACCTTCTACTGTAGTAGAACTCCTGGTTGAAACTAGTCTCTGATTATCTGTTGAACAAGGATTTAGAGCAGATAAGTGCCTTGAAATATCCTCAGCCAATTTACGAGTGGGGCTTGTTATTCATTGTTCAAGAGTCCTTTGTTAGTATGGCAGTCTACATATTGCTTAAAAAACCAAAATGCTTGTTATTTGCTTGAAACTGCTGGCTTTCATATAATCCATTCTGATTTGTGTGTGTGTGTGTGTGTGTGTGTGTGTGTATATATATGTATACACACACACTCATAAAACCATCTATCTATTGCAGCTATTCTCATTGTAGCAGGCTTCTGTCTAGTAAATAACTAGACTTACCTAGTTAAACTAGTATTTTAACACTGCTAAATTAGAGTAACTGATCAATGAGACAAATTCATAGAATATTTAATAATTAGGTGTTTGAAAAAAGGAAAATGGTATCTAACAATGAAAATAAATGAGGAACCCCAGACTTAAAAGGGTCACTGCTTTCTATGTTGTATTAGTGTTATATGAATCTTAAACATACATAAACTCACTCAATTACCAAAATAAACATCTAATTATTCAGAATTCATCAGCTTTCCTTTTTTTACGCAACTCAGAAGAAATGAATGTTGGATGGGTTTTGCTGTTCAGTAATAGCAGCTATGCAGCATCACCAAGCAACGCTTGCATAGGCAGCATGGAAATGGCCTCTTCCTTGAGGATATTGCTTGTTAGCTTAATGCAGAAATAAGGGTTTCCCCATTTGTAATTTAGCCAGTTTAGCTAGTCAGCATTTAGCAATGCTGGCCTGAATTTTGCACTGTGTTCTTATTCTCACAGTCCACATTGTGCCTTTTGCTTGACACAGTGCCTGGCGTTGCTTTGGGTGGCATCGTAAACGGGAGAACTGCTGTTTTGCTGGGGAACAAGAGTATCAGGCACTGTCTGCAAAGTATTTTCCTTTTTGGTTTCTAGCAAATAATAAACTACAGAATAAGTATTTTGATATAATGGAATCATAACTTTTTTCTAAGTCAAGGTTAATAGATTGGAATCCTGCAGGTCTCTTTGTCTATAGTGAGGAAGATTAATGCTTCTGAGGTAGAGATGGAGGGTACTCGTGACCTGTGTTTAGCCACATGGGTAGTGGACAGTAGGAGTTAGGGAGGTGATTGTCCCTTGTAATCAGCACGGGTCAGACTGCACTTTGAATGTTGTTTTCTGTTCTGGGCCCCTCACAACATAAAGGACATGGAAATGCTGCAGCAGGTTCAGAGAAGAGCAATGAGGCTCATGAAGGGTCTGGAGCACAAGTCCTGTGAGGAGTGGCTGAGGGAGCTCAGCTTCTTTAGCCTAGAGAAAAGGAGGCTGAGGGGAGGCCTTATTGCTCTTTACAACTACCTGAAAAGAGGTTGGATCGAAGAGGGGAACATCCTTTTCTTCCTGGTGGCAAGTGTCAGGACCAAAGGAAATGGATGCAAGTTGTACTTTGGAGATTTAGGCTGGATGTTAGTAATAATTTCTTCACTGAAAGTATTATGAAACATTGGAACAGGCTGCCCAGAGAGGTGATGGAGTCATCATCCCTAGAGGGATTTAATAGCACGTGGAGCTGGTCCTTAGGGACATATTTTAGTGGTGACCTAGCAGTGATGCATTCCATGCCCTTGTACCCATTATTGACTGATACCAGCCAGCAATGGCAGGTGCCTACTCTGATTTGTGTGTCCCTAGCCCTTTTCTCACACACTTACCACTTGCATGTTATGAGGATCTAGGCAGCTCCTCTGCCATCCCTTGGTGGAAGCAGGACTGTGATGGTTAGCTGAGCCTACTCACAGTGGCCCCAAGAAAGATTTTTTGTGGAAAAGCCCATGCTGGAGACTATCATTCCCCTTCTTTCTTCTTTAAATGTTCTGCTTATGAGATTCGTGGACAATTGTGGATGTGAAGCTCGTGGTGTTTGTGCCAAGAACTTGTTTCTACATAGGAAATGGTAGTTAATGGTAGTTAAACTTGTAGATTGATCTAAGTATTTTTTTTATCTTATGTAATTCTGAAATGAGTGGAAGGAAAAAGTTACTTTAGGTTATGATATCTTGTGGGGAGTCCTAAATAAATACTTTCTTGATTCGCAGTTTCCTGTGAAAGTCAGAAGTTTGCTGCATAGCAGGGATGTTGAATACATAAGGGATGTAATCTTTTTAGTCCAGGTCATCTGAAGGAAGAATAAGCAACCTACTCAGAAGAAATATCCAAAGACACTGGGGTGGAACTACAGTGACATTTTCTTTTGAAAATGCTTGACTAGCCAGTTTCTCAAGTGGATACCTGTTTTATTTCAAACATTAGGTATGTAACCTCTGAGTAGATGATTCCAGCAATGCAACTATCGGCAAACGCTGTGTTGACAGCAGATTGAATAAAACCCAATGGAAATAATAACATAATCTGAATAAAGTACAGAATATCTCTGTCATTCCCACTTAGTCATTGCACAAATACTTTCTCATGGGTAACTGAAAAATCATGCTCTTTCATTGTATAATGGTTTGTATTCTCTCCAGTTTAAGCCAAGAACTCTCAGAGAGTGAAAATGTGACAGTATTCCAATAGAGAAGATGGAGTGGCAGTGCTGTGCTAAGGAGGTAGTATGTAAGTTGTTGATGTGAATGTATTAAATTAGTTTATATGCACCAGGAGGAGAGCTACTTGAGCGAGGTATTACTGCCCCCTAACCACTATAAATTCTCCAGTCAATAGGAGCATGCCCAGGATTTTACATGAGATTCTTTTTTGCTGTAGGATCTCTGACTTATTCAAGCAGCTTTATTCAGATCCTTACACTGTAACAGTAGTTTGGGCATGCTGCAGCAGGCAGCTCATTAGGAATGAGATGTTGCAAACAAGACCTAAAAAATATCTGCCTGAATGATGGCTATGATGACTGTTGGTGTTTCCCTTTGTGCAGACCAAGATGAGCTAAAAAATGGCTCCTGTGCAGTAAGATTAGTTGCCTAATCTTAATTTCTGAGAGACAAGACATTGTTCAAACAGTTTTACTGGAATTTCAGTATAGAATATGCTTCTGGAGAATAAATGTATTTGCCCAGAATGAACCATCTGGTTTAATCATTTACAGAGATGCTGGCTTCATCACAGTTTTTATCTAAAGTTTGGGGGTGTCTCTCTAAACCAAAACATAATGAAAGATTGTTGCTGATTGAAGCTGCTTCCTGCACCTTTTCTTTTCATGATAGCTGGTTTGAAATCACAGGTTAATGGGATGAATGAGGACAGAACAAATGCATTGCTCACGAAAACAGGCTATTTATTGTGAAAGAAAAGGGGACACTGTTATAAATACCCAATGTTTTTGTAATACACAATTTGCTGAGTGACAAAGCAGCCAATGTAATTGGCCTGACTGATTGAGCCAACTTTCTGAGGACCTTGAACAGAAGGGAAAAATAACAACCAAAAAGCCCAAAACCAAGCATGCAAAAGAAGAAAGTGTGTACTCACAGGCAATGGAAAGGGATGTGGTATGTCAGGAAAACAGAAACATTAAGATTGTAGTAGTAGTAGTATTACTATTACTTTTGGTAAATAACTCTCTCCTCATGTCGATCAGCTCTACATATCTTGGTGTTGGTGCAGAGGGGGAAAGCTCATGCTTTTATATCCGCGTGCTTAGCTCTAACATTCATACTACTTGGCTGTCTTCATCTCACACGAGAACAATTAAATGCTTTGTTTAAAACCCTATAAAATCCAGTTTTTCTATTCTTCAGCTTGGATATGTATGAAATACATTGTCATGAGTCAAAAATATCCACGTTTCTCTGTATATTTAGCTTATGTTTGTCTCTTCGTGGCTTGTTCCAGTTCACAATGGAAAGAAAGAAGTGGACTGTACTTACAAGTGAACTTAATCCCATTCAGTAAGTTGCTTATTTCATCAGGGTTCCTGTGAGTGCTCCTGTCTGTGACTCTTACTTGAATGCGTTTGAGGAGGTTAGGAAAATTTTGTCTTCAGTGGATGTTACAGCATTAGGATCCAAGTGTTGAATGCTTCATGTAAAATGCAGCCTCCTAAAGAAAATTGTCTAATATGGTACTGGTTAGGACTCTGTCAATCTCATTCTAATTTTTTAATAGACAATATCGAACATGGCTGCAAGGGAAAACAATGCACGAATCTCCTTGTGCAATGGTGAAATCCAAAGTAATATATTTACTTTTTGATGACGGAACTCAAATTTTGAAGAAATCCCTGCAAGTCCTTGGCTGCCCTTAGTAGTAGGGGTAATTACTTCTTCCTAGCTTTTTTGCTGTGGTCATTCCTCTTTAAGGAGGGAAGCCTGTTTTAGCAGCAGCTTTGTCTGACTTCCTTTATTATGTTTCCATCTATTTTTGTTCCTGGATTGCACCTGCTCAGTACTTATCTAATCTTTCTTAGAAGTTTACACTCTCAAGTGAAAGCTTTGAAGTTTACACTGATTAGTGTTTTATGGCATAAGAGATATGTATAGCTCCCTCTTTTGCAGTGGTACAGCTATTATGCACCTGGTGCAAAGATAGGCATTAAAGCACAGACGACAAACCTTTAAAATATTTAGTAGATTAAAGTACTGAATTACTCCCTACTCCTTGTTCAAGGTCTTTAATATTTCAAAAAAAATCTGTTAGCTTGGTTTTTGAAGACAAGGGCCTTTCATTTGTAGCTGTGCACTGGTGGACATCAGACAGCTTGCACCAAGGCAGCAGATAGCAAAAAACCACTTTAAAATAGAACTTTATGTAAATATTGCTGTATTGAAATATTGCTGAACTGCTTTCTGCCCATTTTTAACAATGCCCACAACCATTACTCATCAGATACTCAGGGTTTTTTTGGCAGAGAGCATGGTACTCAACAAACACTTTTGCAATATTAATACAAAATATTAAAAGCCTGTGGAAGGGAGAAGTGTGCAGAGGTGTGATTTTGTTTTTTTTTTCCAAAAGCTAGGAAAAAAGATATTTTTGATAGAAAACTGATTATAATAAATTAAAACTACTTTTATGCATATGTTTTAAAAAAATACTAGGAAAGTTAATAATGCTTGGAAAGCTAATCTTTGTTGTCACCAAACTTAAAATATACTAAAGTACAGCACATGTGCTCATTGAAAGATATCAGCCCCATAACGTCTAGAACTCAGATTTATGTTACTAGAAGAATGTGAGGGGGAAAAGCAGATAAATTTTCAGGCAACAAACTCTTGGATGCTGTGAAATTAAAGATGTGGAAAAATGATCTATGAAATTGGGATGAATTCATTACTAGAATCCATTGGAGAAAGTAACTTAAATAACTAAGTATTCACTGTAAAGCGTGTTTTTTCCCTGTATTTATGTTTTATGGTAGCTCATAAATTTGTTTCCTAAGAAATGAGAATAAAAAGGGCTTCAAAGATTCCACAGTTAATACAGAGTAATATGTCTGTAGGAAAGTTTGTTGTTAAAAACGAGGTGAATTTAAAAATAGACATGGATCTATATGCAGTCATTCCATTAGCTGCATTTGATTATTATTTCCCAAAGTTGAATCCCAAAATTATTGAGGCTGGAAAAGACATCTAAGATCATCAAGTCCAGCCTATGACCTAACATCTATAGATTGCATGATAAAACTGTGAGTTTGAAAGGTGTGCACACTTTAAAACTCTTCTTTCATTAAGTCTGAAACTCAGTGAGGCAGCCCTGACTGTATAGAACACTCAGGAATCGGTTCTATTTCACATTAAGGTAAATAAGTCCTGCTCCCAGGGGGCATGTTTGCCTCACCATGAGAGAATTGCACTGAGAACCTTCCAGAGATCATTGTGGTTAATCATAGAATCATTAGGGATCCAAAGGGATCTTGAAAGACCACAGCAGGACCACCTAGACCAAGTGGCACAGGAACATCTCCAGAGAAGGAGACTCCACAACCCCCCTGGGCAGCTGTTCCAGTGCTCCGTTACCCTCACTGGGAGAAGTTCCTTCTGATATTTATATGGAACCTCCTCTGTTCCAGCTTGCACCCATTGCCCCTTGTCCTATCACCAGGAGACCTTGAGAAGAGCCTGGCTCCATCGTCCTGACACCCACCTCTCACATATTTGTAGACATTCATGAGGTCACCCCTCAGCTGGAAGTAGTGTCCATACCACCTTCTATTCCTTTCTGAGTTGTTCCATCCTCACTGTACTATGAGTTTCTTTCCTGCCTGACAGGTAACTCTAGAATCACTTTCCTGAGCTGCTTCTGAATGATAAAGAGTTGGTTTAAAAGCTGAGCTCTGTGTGACTTTGCAGCAAGAACTGGAAATATCAAGGATTTTGTTGCTCAAAATGGCAAGAATGAAGCTCCAGTGAGCTGTCAATGAGCAGTGTTAACACTGTTGACTCTAAAATTCCCAGTTCTCCCGTCCTTACTGTAACACATGAAACTTCTATCCTTTTCCTCCTTTAGTCTGGAGCTGAAGAAAGATTGATTTTTGCTTTTAACTTGTTTTGCATGAGAAATTTTTTCTGCACTTCTTCAGCACAAACCATTCCTAAGGGTGGACAGACCACTTCAGTTCAGAGCTGTTCTTCTTTCAGCCCTGAAGTTGAGTGTATCATGCCTTGGAACACCCAGCGCTGGGCAAGGACTCTATTGTGGGGTTTAGAATCATAAAATGGTTGTTCTTTGTGCCCTGAGGCATGCCTTGGTACAGAGGATCGTCAGTCAGTGATGCCTTCAGTCCTAAGTTGGTGTTTTTAAATGAAATTGCTAGAAGGACAGGAAAAGCTTGGCTTTAAAAATTAAAACTAAAGCAAACACACTCCTGCCCATTANCTAAAAATCACCCACCATGTTTTTACATGGTCTGTCCATCTGTGGAGATAAAGCTTTTAGGGAAAGGTAAGGTGTTGGGGCAGTGTTTCAGTGATGCCTTTGTATTGGCACACCGGTCACATAAAGGAAAGCAAGTGAAAATGCCATCGGGTTCAGGGCATTGGCAAGAAGAGACTTTTAGCACTGAGGTGTTTGATTGGCCAAGAAGGATGAGGCTGAAGCAGGCTACTAAGATTTCATCAGGCTGGGGTGCTTGTGGAGATAACTGTGATGGAAAAGGAGGATGACTGGCTCTTAAAGGTCAGAGCTCAGTGGAAAGGCTGTGAATTACATTTCAGGAAAGCAGCAAAGATTAGAGTCCAAGTAAAAGCTGAGACGACATTCCACAAATGTCAGGTAACAAAAGAGTGAGAAGACATGAAGCAGTTGAAAATGTGTGTTTTCAAGCTTTTCAAGCCAGTAGTGATAAAAATTTATGTAATAATATTTTTCTCCAGAAAGTCATAACAGGTAAAGGGGCTGAGGGTTCTTGTGACATGAAAAGAAACCTTTTTGGGTTGCTTGAATAAGAGATTTATCCTGGCTGTGGGTGACAACAATCATACTGGAGCATAGGAGGTTCCATCTAATTGTAAGGAAAAAAGACTTTATGGTGAGGGTGGTAGAGAGCTGGAACAGGCTGTCCAGAGAGGGTGCGGAGTCTTCTGCTCTGGAGACTTTCAAAACTGCCTGGATGCAACCCTGTGACCTGATCTAGGGGATCCTGGTCTGACAGGGCAGGGGTGGACTAGATGATCTTTTGAAGTCCCTTCCAACCCCTAACTTTCTATGGTTCTGTGAATTCTGAAATATTTTTGGTAGTCTCTTGAGTTTATTCCTAAAACTGCCCTTAACTTCATACGCAGTTTTGAGCCTCTTTAGCCAAACTCCTGTGGAGTTCTGAGGCCCAATGTACTACACAAAGGACACAAGCTGTCCTTTGTAGTTGTGTTGGAGCCCCCCGTACTTAGTTTTCCTGGTTTCTCAAGAATAGTTGTGGCTTTAGAGTCACCTATCCTTTTCTTTAGAGAGTGTATGTCCACCTCAATATCTGGGCTACTGTAGAGGCAATGGGGACTATTCCAGTGCCTTCTGGAACAGAGAGAACAGGGGCTCTCTGAAAGCTAATAGAATTAATCTCAGTAAATAGTAAAAGGACTAGAAATTGATGTGAAATTGTTGGCTTTTTCTTGTCAGTCATGGAGTATCTTGCAGGGGTAAATAAATGATGTTGCTGAACGTGTTGCTTCGTACTATTGGTGGGACTATTTTTTTGCAAAACCATAGGCTTTACAGATTTAAAAATCTAAAAGTAAAAGTATTTTACATGATAACTTACTCATTTTGAAGACAGTGCATTGCTATATTTTCTCTGAATAACTTCACTAATTTGATCATTAATTTATATATTTCTGATTATAAATATAAATGCAGGCTTACTTGTTCTGTAACATGGAGAGGAGAACTAGATCAGTAGAAATTTTAGATGGCAGCACCATTCTGTGTATTTCAATGCAGAAAGCCTTTATATGGACAGACAAAGTAGTTAGGAAGCTGTGATGGAAAGCTGTGGAAGTCATCAGCTGCTTAGAACAGCTTGTTTATGACAGTTCTGGTCTTGATTGTCATCTCTTTCATGGTGCTATGGTAGTTGTAGAAGTGAGGTGTTGTGATTTCTAGCAGACTTGCTGGACATGCTTGAAATAATTTAGCTCAGTGGAACTGTGTTTTGGATGCAGTTTTAATCATCTTTAACTCTCACGTCTATGCTGTAGCTAGGCAAGTATTTACATTGGTTTCTTTGCTTAAGACTGAGTGAAATCTGATATTGATGTTCATGTGCTCTAAATAGAAAAACCTCCTAATATTTTGCTGAAACTGGGGGAGGGCAGCTGTTGTTTCAGTGCAGATCTGCATGGACAGATAGGTTGTCACGTGGAAACTGTGCAGGTGGTGTTGAAAAATCACATTGGTTTCTTTTGTAGTTTAAAGATTATCTGTATCTTGAAAACCATAGTTAACATAAAACACCCTGTGTCTTTCTATGTGGCTTGTAAACACATGATCAAGTGAAAATGGAGTTTTTGATCTAAAATTAGGAAGTAACATTTTACTGCAGAGCTTGTAAGTTTTAGATAGATTAGTATTGATGATTTCAATAGGCAAATCAAAATCTAAATGCAAATATTGTAAGACCAACTGTACAGAATCTCAGAATTACTGAGGCTGGAAAAGCCTTCTGAGCTAATCCAGCCCAGCCTGTGACCTAACGTCACCGCAACCTAGACCGTGGCACTAAGTGCCATGTCCTGTCTTTTCCTTAAACACCTCCAGGAATGAGGACTCCCCCACTGCCCTGGGCAGTCCATTCCAATATCTAACCACCCTTTCCATGAGGAAGGGCTTCCTAACATCCAACCTAACCCTCCTTTGGCAGAGCTTCAGGCCCTGCCCTCTCATCCTGCCCCAGTTGCCTGGGAGAAGATCCTGATCCCCACCTGTCTACAACTTCCCTTTAGGTAGTGAAGAGATAAGTGAGAGTGATAAGGCCCCCTGACTCTCTTCTCTGTTATCTGAATACAATACAATTCAAATGTGGAAGCATCCCAAATGCTTGGGATTAAACAGAAAAACCTGAGATACTTCACTGAAGAATGTTTTGGGATGTTGCTACTAAATGTTTCAATTACATTTATCCTAATGTCAGTGCAGAATTATATCCACTGCCTTTAGATTTTTACTGATGCTGAGAATTCCTCTGAATTCCCATCTTGTAGATCATATTTTGTAGGAAAACTTTTACAGATAAAAATCTTTAAGTAAAGGATTTTCTGTTGGTGTAGAGCATTTTTTCCTAACAAGGAAAGGAGACAAACATATCTTGACAAAGAATGTAGTTTGGTGATTTGGGTTGGGGTGGGGGTTGACTTTGCTGTCTGGAGTGAGGGTTTTACTATGGGGTTTTGGGTTGATTTTCTTTTTTAATAGGTAGCTGATAGTGTTCAGTGGAGACTAAAGTGAGGTATATTCAGTGTGCTTGGACTAAGAATGTAATAAATTGTCAATGCTGGACTCTTGCATTCATTTATACTAACACTGAGCGTCTCATTTCTGAGAAGTAAATCACAGGCCTTCAATACTTTATTTTCCATCTTGTATGTAAGTAAACTGCAGGATCAACTGGGAGGTTGAATCAATCTGCTATTTATTACCTCGAAATGTGACACCCTATTTTAAGTGCCTTATTCCCTTATGATTTAGACTGAGTAGTGCATTACGTTTAAACAATATAGAAACCAGCTTTACTGTTGGTGGCTTTTTCAATTTATATGTGATGGATTTACATTTTGTAGAAAACTTCCAGTGCTTTATGTTATTACATAAAACAGAGCTTCAAACACACCGATAGAGAACAAGGAAAGTCACTTCAACTACTTTTTCCTGTCATCTAAGAAGTATTTATAATTCTATAGGGGGTTTTATAGGACTTAGTTTAAAATGTGCTTAAAAAACATGCTATTGATCAGTTGGTTTTGTTTTATGTCTAAGGCATTTCTCAGAAAAATTATTCTTCGAGAAATATGTGTCTTCTTGTGGGGCACAGGTCACTGCTAAACCTTCCCCCAACTGTTTAGAATTGTGTTTTAATACAGCTTTTCTCCATTAATTTATGTGAGTAACATGAAAAATATTTAATTAATATTGTGTTTCATGGAAGTGAGAACCAACATTTTCTTCTTCAAAATATGGATCTATATGTTCCAGGTCCACACACTGCTGTGATGTCTAATAATGTTAACTTCTGTTAGTGACTTTTTTGTTATATCTGTATTTTCATGTGTTGAGCTACTTTTTAATGTACTGAAGACAGCGCATAAGGAATTTATTATCATATTAAAGTCTTAAGGAATGCATTGAATAAAATGAGAATAACGCCCGTAGTATTGAATATCTGAAGAATTTTGACTTCTTGGTCACACTGCCCACAACTAAATTGGGATAAAAGTCTCTGAGCATCGTTTGTGTGTGGATGTGTCTCTACTGTCTTTTTACAGTAGAAAATTCTATTTCAGTTTCACCAGATGTTGCTTACAAAAGCTGTTAACTGTTTGAAAAATAATAATCTGACTGAATTAAGGAGAGTGTATAAGATTTTCCTATGCCAATGGAAAAGTAATCCAAGACACCCAAACCAGAAAAACACTTGAACGTCTACTTTCTATGTCAGCATTTTAATTTGATGTTTTGGTGACCATTTGTCAATTTTCAGTGAGGTTTGCATTTTAACCATCTGCTACCTAAATGGAAAAAAAAGCAAAAGAAGTTATTTTAGTTATTCTTGTAAACTTTCTTAAAGTTGTTAGGCATGCACTGCTGGCAGCTGTGAGCTTTGGCCTCTTCATTGGAAGTAGATCATATCTGGAGTAGAAAATGTGATGTCAGAAGCAAATATAACCACAGGCCTGATTTCTTCCATGTATTTAGTGTTTGAGAAATACCATTACATGGAAATACTAACCAAAGTTACTAGTCCACAACTGACCAGAGCTGATTAAAATATTGCCCTAGAGGTCAAATGACTAGATGCATGATATTTAGGCATCCAGAATGATAAAGGCATCTTGAATCATTACCAGTTACTCGAATCAGTGTGCTTTGACTTACTTTTTTCCCCCATCCCTGTTTTATTACAGAGGGTACTGTACGCTCAATGGCAAAGAGAGGAAAAAGCATCTGGCCTCCTGTTTGAACTTCTGTAATTAATCCTACCAAATACTATTTCCTTGGAAAGTTATTTTTAATTTTATTACAGTCTGTTCTTGTATTCTCCCACACAATCACTTGGGCAACATTTGTATCGATGAAAATAACATAAAGCAGCTCTTAACTAAAAGGAGACTGCTGTTTTACACAACATGTAAATGATTAAGTGATAGATTTTTATTACTGCTTGTGTGTAGAGTGCACTACAGCATCTGAGTATTAACCCTCCCCCCTGCCCCAAAGCTCTGCAGTCCTACAGCCTGTGTTCAGGATTTCTTCTGCTGTTTAAATTCTTATGGCTTATTTTCTAGAAAGCTTTTCAAAATAGTCATTGCTCCTTTAGATGTACATTGATGTTTCTGTGTACATCCCATAGATTCTTGCACTCACACAAAGTAAATTGTCTTGAACTGTGCACCTGGTAAGGAAAAACCTGAATAAGGACTATAAATGATAGAGAGATGCTGGCCCCAACACAGTCAGTATTTTGTATAAGAATAAAAGAAAAGTAATGTTTGTCTTCTTAAAGTTCCCTTTGCTGCTGGCCTATGTGCAGGATTGCACATGTGTGTACTGAGCATCACTTTATTTATGGGCAAGATTCTGGATGTTTAACACATTAAGGTATTGTAGGGGAGTAACCTTGCAAACTATGTGATATGATGGACAACTGCAAGAACTATTCTTCTAAATGTCTTTGAAAATATTTTCCAGAAGTCCATGCAATTCAACCAAGTACAAATCCATGTTATTCTTCGTGTCAGAGAAACCGTCTGCATTACAGTTACCTACAAAGCATGGAACAGTGAGAAATTATGACCTTCCCTCACAATACTTTCTAGGTATTTTCTGAGTCTTCAAATGCTGGTGGAGAGTAAACCCTCTCCCAGCATAGAAAAGAATAAATGTTATTCTAAACTTCCTGCTTTTGGAAAGCTTCTAGCAAAACCTACCCCTTTTGAGATACCCCAATGTGTTTTGTCTCTTTGCCTTCTCATTCCTATCAGTTTCTTACAGGGTTAAGTAAGGGAGCTTTCTATAGCCATATTAGTGTGAACGCTGTTGATTATAAAGGTTGTGATGGGAAGCATGATTTTTGGCTCAGATGTCTATTGGCAAGAAGTAAGACTGACTAGAAATCATGGACATTAAATGTGGTTCTATCCAAATAGATTAAAGGGTGAAATCAATTTTTGAAGACATCTCTTAGCAACTCAATTCCTACTCAAGGATCCCAGTAAGATCCCATTTCCAGGAGTGTGATGGAAGTCTACATCTTGGGAATAACTAGTTGATTTTGTTCACAGAATCTGAAATGGCTGCATTGCGCTGGAGAGGACAGCACAGAAATCTTTTACATGCACGCAGTCCTCATTAATTCAGTTGGAGTATTAGGTCAGCAGCTCTGCAAAGCCAGGATTAGATAGTGCCATGTCTGCAAATTCAGTTGCTGTTTTTCTCTCAAGATATGCTGCTCAATTGTCACATCTAAACAGTGGTGTAAATGGAGCTCTTCTTCAGGGCTGAGTAGTAACACTTGCTTAGCCTACATAGGCGAATTGTGATGTGGAGCTGTTTAAGAGTTAGCATAACATCAGTTAGCGTGATTAGGTAATGAATCAATGTCACTATAAAATACAATTATATAGTATTCATTGGAAATTATTACAACTAGGTGAAAACTTTTATGTTTTCTTGAGTTGTGGAAAATTTATGCTTTTAACTTTACTCTAGTTTTTTTTATTCCAGTTTTGCATCTTTTTTCTGAAGATTCTGATTTCCTTGCAAATGTCTGTTACATCATTGCCATACCACAATACCTCACAGCATTTCAAAGCAGTATTCCATTTATTTAGGGTGCACCAATATCCCCACTTCCCAAACTCACCAATAATCTTAGTATTCAATAGTATTCCTATCAAAGCATATGGTGACGGTGTGGTCCACACTCTAACCAGAAGTAGATAGCTTCTGAAATTATCAGGCAGTAGTAAGGGTTTTCAATGCTCTAAACTCTCTAAAATGTTTTTATTTTCATTAAATTTTATTAATTTTCTTCTAAAATGATAATAATCATAGATATAACAGATTGATGGTAAATTTGCCTGTCAATGAGCAAGTTAGATTTTATTGTCCTGAGTGAGATCATCTGAAGGGAATGGAGGAGAAATGCCCCAGACAAAGGAAGCACTGCTAATTTTCTGCACTATTGAATACATAAAATTAGAAGTTTGAAGCTTTGATTTATTTAAATATGCAGTGTGTAACTGTGGGCTTCAGTACAGCAGCCTGGTTATGGATGCAGCAAACTTTACACTCAAAAGGCAGATTGGCAGAAGAAAAGCCACTCACTTATCAAGAAGTGCTGATGAGATGAAATGAATTTTGGAGATCACTGGAGCTTAAGAACATATGCAATTTTGTGCTAAGCCTGTCCTTGCTGAATGTTTTGTGCTTCTGCCTTTCACAGAGTGGGTCAGTCCTTTTGTGGGTGGCAGTTTGTATGTAGTGACTGATCCAATTTGTATGGAAACAACAAACAGGCAAACAAAAACCACTTCAGCTCATATAGGATCAGTGCTTTTGAGTTACCCTCTTGGCTTTGGGTTTTTGCGCGTACATAAAATCAAAACAGCTGCCCTTGGCATTACCATACCCCTTGCATTTGAAGAACAGGGAGCCAAATAGTTCTCAACTCTGAGGCCTGACCCTAAAGCTGTAGTTAAATAACTAACTAAAGCTTTAGTAAATTCCATCACAGTGATCTCTCCAGTCTGCTGTGTCACAGAAGCAAGTTCATGTTTCTCTAGTGTCTGTCCTTCAGGGAAACTTTGTCATTGCTCTTTGTAATACTTCTGTGACTCAAAAATGCTTTCTGTTTTTTCTTGTGCTTGGATTCATCTTAACTTGCACCTGGCTTTCACACTGCAAGAGTAAGAAAGAGATTATCTTCACTGTTATTTGCTAAAGAAATTAGATGGAGGGAGATAAATCTTTGGAATCAGATCTTGAGAAAATGCATGTCCATTCTTAACATTGACCAAGAAGATCTTTATCCAACAGCAGGAAGAGAAGACTGTACTGCATAACTTTTCCTCCATTTCTGTTTTGCTTGTGCTGTCACAAGTTTAATCTGCCTGCTAAACACATGATGAATCTGGCTCTAGTTACAAGCAGTGGGAGGCTTTACCTTTAGCAGGTGAGGCATTCTAACATAACATGTCTTTTTAATGCTGTTATGCAAACTCTATTTTGATGTTTTCTCATGATGCATGGATTGTTCAGAATTTATGAAAGAAGCAATTGAGTCAGTAGTACCTAGTTGTACCTAGTGAATTGGGATTATATTTAAAAGTATGCTTGTTTACTAGAGTAGTGCTATGACTATTTTGAACACTGCCACATATAAAACTTTAACATATGGATAGAAGATGCTCTTATACCCTCTAATAGTTCTTTTCTCTTTCTTTCTGCTAGTAAACTCTTCCTTCTTGTTGTAAGCTAGTGCAAGTAAAACACTCAAGTAGCCTGAGCCAGTGCTGCAGGGATGACACTCCTCTTTATTCCTCTTAATATTGATACTTTAATATGCTTAGGTTAATGTGAACTGATCATAGGAAGCTGATGGATGCTCATTGGTGAACTATTTTAGCAGTAAAACAGCTTCAGTGGATTGTGAGCTAACAGCCTTACAGGAGATAAGTCATAGGTGCACATCGAATGCAAAAATGTAATGCTATACTAAAGCTTTCTGGAGATGAGATTCTTGACAGCAGGACTTGGGTTTTGTTGCCTTGCTTTGAAAATACTTCCTCTAGCCCACCTCATACAGCTTGTGTTCTACTGGAAGACTTTTTTTTCTGTAAACTGGGGGTCAGTTCTGTAAACTATGCCATCGTGAAACAAGCTGTGTCAACTGTGTGACACAGGAATTTACTGTCATTCAGTGCTTAACTTCTTTAGTAAACTAAACATGACCGTTTGCTTTATGATGAGCAAATATGTTAATAATTTGTTCTAAATATTTAGTGATAATTATAGCTGTAGTCTGCAATACAGTTGGAAGATTTACATTGTAATGTAAAATATTCCAGTTAAAATAAGATTTTCTAATAAATTATTAAGTTGGCAGTTATTAAATCCCATTCTACCTCCCACCTGCTGTAAGGAGTTTATCAGAGTTCTTTAATGGCATAGCAAACAGCTGGCTGGCTATTAGGTGGGTGAAGTTAGCCACTGGCCAGTTTACTATGTTAGATTTGTTCTTTACAGGGAGTTATTTTACAAGCTGGATGGTGTTGGAAAGCATTTTGTTTGGGGTTTATGAATACTTTATTTCTGTGGTAAAGAAAGTATAAATGAGGTTTGCATACCAGGAGAAGTTTTAGTACCACATAACTAGATGAAGTGGCAGTTAGATGGCCAAAGGCCACTTCAGAATTAATGTGCCATTTGCTCTTGCTGTAAATGAAATCCAATCCTGCTTGCCTTTCCAAGGCAAAGGAAGCAGGTTTTTTTACCTGGAGGCTGAGTATAGAATGGGAAGATGTCTCTGATGCAATCAGATATGGAATCCCCCCAAATTGAGCTTTGTTGTCCCCCAGACCCATGCATATGGTGCATAGACATGTGTCTGCACTACACTCTTGGTTTTTTACATGTATTGGAGTAGGAACTGAATGCCAGCAATGATTTTGAGAAATGCACAAAGCCTGTGCACCGGTGTCTGTATACACAATGATATCTTTGCCACTGACACAGAAAGGAATGTAATTGGCCTGAAAAGTAGTTGATAGCTGCATAATGCAGTGTATTTTGGGTTAGGAGCTGTTCCTTGCATGGAAAAGGACAGATGGGAACACATAGACTAAATGTCACTTACATTCAACACCAAGGTTGATGATACGGTTAAACACAGCAAAGATGTATAGAACTTCATAACACTTCAGCTCTCAGTTGGCTTGTAACTGCATTTTGTATTATCTTCACGCAGGATGTCTGCTTTTGTTAGGGAATTGCCAGAACGTCGTTGGGATCTATGTGTCACCAAGGAAGTGCACAAAGCCCTGGGACTGTAACTATACTGCTTGTGCTTTTGCAAGTGATTTAAGAAATGAAGTTCACCTCAGTGTAGTGTGCAGATGGTTTGTGTTAGTTGGAGTTCAGACTGTACACATTAAGAGATCTAATTCATATATTATTTTAATTCCTAGGATAGTATCTGCACAAGTGACTTGCTGGGGCTCTGAGGGGAGGCAGTTGCTGTAGACACCTAGATTAAAAAAGTAGATTCTAAACAGACTAAAGAAAACAGGTGTTTGATAAAGTTCAAGTGTTAGAGAAATACAGGTGTATGTTTGCATTCCTGGGACAAATCTTTAATGCTACTCTGAACTAAGAATTGTTCACAGCAACAGGAGGACCACATATGTTAACTTTGTTTCCTTGATCAAATTCTTTGGTATCAGGAAGAAGCCATTCTTGCTTCTCTCTGTCCCTGTGTACAGATACTGCACTTCAATCCATTCTGAATTATTTTAACCTTTTTTGTGTCCTCAGACAAGGGGAGGTTTTTGTATCTTTTGCCTTTTGGACTGACCATTTGAGTTAATTTTATATCCTTGAGGGGAGGTTGATCTGAGCTAATACATTTATGTAAGCACGTAACCAAAACTGTATCCCTGTACGTCAGGGCTGTGTCTTTTCAGTCTATGTTAGGTAATAAATAGCATGAATACAATAAACAGTTTGAGATAGATTATGAGATACTGTCTGTTTAATCATGATCCTTTCCAGATGTAATCCTTAGATAAGATTCACACTTCCGTGACTTGACCACTGATAAGATAATAAGGAGAATTACACTCAAAGAGCCTACCAATGTCACTTAAATCAGTCACTTGTTTTTAGCATAAGCTCTGTGAAACAGAAGCAGAAGGACTCTTACATAAGGCTCACTGCTAAACATGGTATTTAGTTATACATGAGACATTCAGGGAAAATCTCAGGTGACAAAGAAAGATGCTTCAGAGTATTAATCCCAATATAGTAACATGCCATATTACTGACAAATATATCCAAGCTTAAGTCATTAAATCTTTTTTCAAGGCACAGTATGATAAGGAGCAAGTGTCCTGAGCAGATTACATTTCTTTTCCTTCTCTCATAGTGCTGTTCAGCAGTGACCATCTGAAAGCTGGTCTCTCCATTGCCCCTTCTGCTTTTCTTTTAACCCTTTTCAGACCACCGGGGATTGCTATAGCAGTTACAGTGCCCTGGCTATAAAAAACATGCACTATGTTCTGTGGCCCCTGAAATACAAATGTAGCACCTCTCATATTTGTGTGCCACACTGTCAGCATTATTTAAGCTGGTTATCTTGTTTTGTGCTCAGTATTTCCAGCTTTGTCAGAACCACAGCCCAGATACACCTTTATTTAAAACAATACTAATCTGCCCCTAATATCCAAGCTCTTCTATGTGAAGAAATTCTCACTGAGACTGTTGAGTGCCTCTATTTTGCTGGTGGAATAATTCCATCAGTATTTGTAATTAGAAGAGTACTGAGACTAGTTTAAAACTCAGGAAGTCCTGCTTCAATCCATCTCATTTATTTTGGGTTTACTCTTGTATCAGTCCAAAGATCAAGCCCTGATCAGTGTTAGTGCAGCTCTGACGTTGTGCGTCTAGCTGTGTTCATGCATTTATTACAGGACAGACCTTTGGTTGAGCCCAGCAGCCTCTGGAGAATTCCTGTTAGGTTGGCTCTGTGAGGAGAGTCAGCTATGGGGCTTGCAGATTTTTCCTTCTCCAA
Source organism: Upupa epops (assembly GCA_013397515.1). Classification (NCBI taxonomy): domain Eukaryota; kingdom Metazoa; phylum Chordata; class Aves; order Bucerotiformes; family Upupidae; genus Upupa; species Upupa epops. The sequence continues at coordinate 557,808 of VZRI01007958.1, forward strand.
TCTTTTTTCATACTTCTGTGCAATGGTGGCTTCTCCTCTGCCTGAAGTAGTAGTTGCTTCCATTTTTAAGAGATACTGAGGGGCAAAACTCTGCATCTGATAGATCATACATATTTGTGTTTGATTTAGTGTTCCTTGCTTGCTGTGTCCTGCAATAGGCAGGTGAAACAACACTGAAAGGCAGCAGTGCTGCATTGCTAAAAGAAATCTGATTCTTCACACAGTCACTGAGATCTGTATGGAGAAACAGTCAATATTAGGATTCAGGTCCTTTTTTAAATTTTGTGAAATGATTGCGGAAAGCACTGGTGTTTAAATATTAATTGTGTTTGCTCAGCCCTTACAAGAAAATGGGAGATGACAATGTGTTGGCACAAGTCTCAACCTGCAAGCTCAAATGTGAATTTAAAGAAGAGCTGAAAAGGGGAACTGGTTTCCCCTCTAATTGTTGTAACATCCTACCAGTTACACCTGCTTCAATGGCTGCAAGTGGGTGCCAGGTGAAGTGGAATACAGTCAAAGCTTAGGAGTGGGTAGTGATGCAGATGGGGTGTAATAACCTTGTTCTGAAGGTGCATAACCTCATCCCTAAGGCTTTCAAGCTTTTTAATTATTCCTGTCTAACAAATAAACATTACTACTGCTGTGAGTAACACAACACTTGTCCTCATTCCCAGCTGTTTGCTTAGGTTGTCTCTAGACAAAGCTAGAAGAGGGAAAAAAAGTCGTTAAAAAAGGCTTTCAATTCTGGGTTGAAGGTCATGCTTGTTTCAGACAGTGCATGTACATTGCCATTTAATCTCTTGCTAGTGGCCATAGCTAATGTGATAAATTAAATCTGCTTCCTCTTTTGTTGGGTGTGTTTTCTGTCATAACTGTAATGTTGGCATGTTGCTTCTACAGCTCTTCCGGAAGAAGGCAAATACTGGAGCCTGTGGGGTACAAAAGTAGTCAAGATACAGTTCTGGGTAATGAGCTCTGTGGTCTTGCTTGAAGCTGGGCCATTGGGCCAGATGAGCACCAGAGGTTCCATCCAAACTCAGACTTCGTGATTCTGACATTTGCTTTGAAGGTTAGTCAGATGGAGCTAGAGAATACAACAGTAAGCTACTGTATAGGTATATATGTGTTATTCCTGTGCTCTTGGTGGGGAATAGGGTGTTGCACATATGAGACAGGGCACGAGCCTCAGGGCAGCTCAAAGATTTGAGGAAAAAACTCACAGGTGAAGACATGGAGAATTTTAAAAATAGAATGATGTGATTAGGGCAGGTACAGGTGAAAGATCCAAAACAGCCCCAGCTAAAGATGCTCGGACGGATATGTGAATTTTTATTCAGTTTAAATAGCTGCTACAAAAAATAAAAATAAAAATCTCAATCCAAAAAAGAAGCTGTATGATTTTGTAACCTAAATGATCCTGATTGTCCAGTTTGGAATAGGACATTAGACAGACCCTGTTTTATATGATGAAAGACAGAAAACTGGGGCTGTTTAATCCTGAGCACAGAAGACTGAGAGGGGATCTTATTAATGCCTATAAATATCTGAGGGGTGGGTATCAAAAGGAAGGGGACAATCTCTTTTCTCTGGTGCCCAGTAATAGGACAAAGAATAAATGGGATAAACCTGAACATAGAAGGTTCCACCTCAATGTGAGGAGAAACCTTTTTACTGAGAGAGTGACAGAGCCCTCGAACAGCCTGCCCAGATTGGCTCTGGAGTCTCCTTCTCTGGAAGCTTTGAAAATTGCCTGGATGCAGCCCCATGTAACCTGCCCTAGAGGATACTGGTTTGGCAGAGGGGGTTGGACTAGATGATCTCTAGAGGTCCCTTCCCAACCCCTAATGTTCTGTGATTCCATAAACAAGCCCACAACAATTCTTGTGTATGTAATACTATTTTCACACACTTCCTTTGTTTTCTTTTCTTCCTGTAGGTAAGGATTTTTACCTCCTAATAACCTCTTGTGATGTGGTCAGACAAGTTTCATCCAAAATAGTAGTCATAACACAAATATTTTCTCAGTTTGAAACAAGGACATTACACGTGTGAAGTAGAAAAATGAAATGCTTAATTGAATTAATGTAGGTGCTGTGTCAAAGGTACAGCTTTTGTGATTAATGAAGATTAATTTCCTTCAGAATGAATATTCTATGTAACGGTCTAATCTTGTCAAAGATGAAAAATATCAATGAATTCAGACTTAGTAAAGTCCTTGAAAGTGTAAATTACCATTTGTTATTTGTACTTGGCTGAGGTTGTAGCTTTAAATGCTCTCTCCGTGGGCTGCTCTAACTGTGACACCAGGTATGTGAGACTGAATTAACCTGCTACTCAAATTATTCCATTGTAGTTGAGGGAAAGGACTGATGAAAGTGTCTGATGAAATGGGAGGGCTGTTGGCTTCACCCTTTCTGTTTGTGAACACAAATGTATGCTCCTTGTCAGAAAGCTGTGCTTGCTCTTGGGAAGGCAGCCAGCAGGGAGCTCCTTTGGTGAAAAGAGCTCTTTTCCCACTATGGATGAATTTCAGTGTGTGTTATCAGTGTAGGCTGAGATACTGCTGAGAATGGAGTGAGAAGATGATTTATGTTTGATACATAATGTAAATGGACAGACATTAGATGGGTGTTTTGTGCTCGGAAGGTATTTGAGCAAACATTCCTACTGAATGCAGATTTATGCCAAGTAAAAAGCAGCAAATATTTATAAAAAGAACTTTAAAAACAATTTATCCTATTTTTTAATCCACTGTTGCCCAGCAATGGATCACATGAACACATTTGAAGGCAGAATATCACAACAAAAATCATCCCCTGTATTACAGACTATGAATTACTGCATTAAAGAAATCATGACCATGTTAATAAGCTTAAAGATTTAGAACCTGTATCTTGAAATCCTTTATTTTCTAGCTACGATTTCTTAATCAAATATGAAGCTGCTGCTTGTTGCTAACTGGATTTGCATCACTACATGCTGTACAGTCATTAGAGGAAGATAGCTTTGGTATCGGTTTTATCTTCCTGGCTCTGTGAAAGGTGATGGAGCAGTACCTACTGGTGACAGTTTCACCAGCAACATGCAATGATGCTGTTCTGCATTAAGAATATTATTAAATCCATTGATCCTTGTACGATTCAATAATCTGGATAATCATTTTTAAATGTAATCTTCCATGTCATAAAGAGATGTCTGGGCTTTGCAGGTAATACCAGTATACAAGGTTTTGGTCAATAAACTGGCCTAAGATGCAAGGGGAGATGGCCATTGATCTTGCATAACTGAAAAGCTTCTTTGAAAAAAAAAAAGTGAATAATTAAAACTTAAAATACAAAGAAAACATTCGTCAACAATGGAATCCTGTGCTATGCTCCACGTTGCCATTTACAGCTTTAATCACGGGGCTGGCATGAAGAACTGCTTACCTTTCCTTTCATTTTACTTAATTGCTTCCAAAACTGTTTCTTTAGGAATTATTCCATTTGTACTTAACAGATGAAATTACTTCTATCTAAAAGATGGGGTTTTTTTCTTTAGCTGTAAGGAATAAACACCCAGAATGCTCCTACTGCATCTTCTAGCCTAAAGATTGTCCATTTTGAATGAATTAATACATCTCACTATAATTCTTCATTATCTCTAGCAGGTCCTATTGCTATTCTGTGATACCTGAAATCATAAATGCTTCAAAGTTTTCAGGGCTGGAGGAAAAAATCAACAGGCTGTGATACATTCTCTTGTCTCAGTTACTATCGTGTACACTAGGCATAACTTGCATGGATGAAACTGCTCTGTGTGAATTTATGCCTCTGAGTTGGGAAACCCAGGCTGATTTTGTACATCAAACAGTATTTGCTCACAAGGTATAAAAAGATGTTGAGGCTTTTCATCCTGTTTTATTGCTTGTTAACTGTGTTATCGTGATTAGCTCAGGATTTTCCATATGATGCAGTGGTGAGAGGGCTATTCTTTATAGAATGTTGCAAAATAATATTCCACTTCTGATAGGAAAAGAACAAAGCAGAACTGTAAGAGAAAGTATTGGGGAAAGTTACTAGAGTTTATGTTGATAAAGTAGTTGTGTGCTGGATTGGATTCAGACTTGGGGTCTAATTATCATGGTCTGTGTCAAGTGCAGCAGCATGTGGAGGTAAAGGCAGGTTAAGAGCAGAAGTGATTGCATTCTCCAGGAATCCTAGACCTAGTACAGCATGTGTTCAGGTTGTTCCAAGACAAGACATAAGAGCACACCTACCAGCAGAGGGAAAGACTCACTGACTTCATTGGAATGGGAATTTAGTCCACTTATGTAGAATTCCATTACTGAATTTTAATTAAACAATCCTTGATCAGGAAGCTCATCCGTTACACTTGTAAACAACTGACAAAGTTTTAAGATCAGTAGTTAAATCTGCTTGATTTTTTTTTTTTTTTTTATCAGCATGGACACAAAGGGAGAATCTTCTCTCCTATGCTACAGGGCCTCAGTACCACAACTAAACCTGGGTTAGATGATATTCCCCTTGCAACCTGTTTCAAGTGTTGCTGGAAAAGAGCTGTTTATGTTGGCATTTTCTTTTTTGAGTAGAGCTGCGAGAGTGTCTCCTCCTCAGCACACCCAAATGCCCCCTGACTTTCTGATGGGCTTGTCCCTGACACGTGCTATCGAGGTTGTTTTGTACAAACCTCACTTTTTGACTGTTTGCTTCGCAGGCTGTGCCTGTCTTTTTTTAAAGTATGTCGTCTTTTATTAAAAAGATTAAAAGCTCAGATGCGAGAGTGATTATTTCTTGTGTAATTAGAGGAGGGATGAAATGCCAGTGCTTTTATCTTGACAAAATTTGGCAGATACATTTTTATTTTTCAGCTCTTCTGCAGATGCAACAAAGTCCAGAGCTCAGTGAAGAGTTCATGTTGCCTTATGGAAAAAAATATCTCAACTTCTTCCTCAGAGTTAACTGGGAATACATTTTGTTGCATGAACGTATTGGCGTTCAAAGGCTTGCTTCATTTTCAATCTGATATGTTGGTGATATGGAAAACGTTATCAGAACTGCAAAAGACAGACACTAAAACTTCAGGTTATTTCTAATTAAGTTGTGGATGAAGTAGACAATCCTACCATGAACATGTTTGGGAGGCCAGAAAAGATCGCTCACAGTTCCAAAATGGGAGAGGGAGGAGGAGAAGAAAGAAGGGAGTGAAAGTGAAGTTCCTCAAAAAAAGTCCCAAGTCCTTTCTGTACTAATTGTGTTTGGATACTGAGGAGATGGAATTTTGTGATTCTGTGTTGACTTCTACTATTTAGGTGAAAGGGAGCCGGGATTTTTTTAATAGAGACTCTCCTGTAAGGAGGGAGAGCAACAATAGCTTGCTGTCACAACAAGCTGATATATACCTTTGATCAGCCAAATGAATGTTGCAGGCATTTCTTATAGAAAGGAGATTGCTTATCGATCTATATCAAAATATGCATGCTAATCCCAGGCAGCAGAGAGTATTTTCAAGTGGAGTTAATAATCTGATTGCTGTCCTGTCTGGTGCAATTCACTGAACTCGGAGCTCTAATCAGTCTGGGGTCTTGCAGTCAAATGTATTTTGCTGTTTAAATTTGGATTTGCGACATTGATTGAGGAGTCCTTGTAAAGGTGTTGACAAATCAAATTGTTTGTTCCAGTAGTGTTTTGCTAGAGATCAAGTCCAAAGTAATAAGCAGTGAATTTGTTCATTACTAGTGGGGTGAAAGGAATGATAAAATTCACCTGCATCATTATCACAGACACAGTATCAATAAAAGATATGTTTTGAGTGAAGAAAATGAGCTACTATTTGCGGTTGAATGTGATGAGTGATGGAAACTACAGTACAATGCTGTAATTCAAGAGTTACTTAATAATAGCTTGGAAAAAATAGTACATTTTTTAATGAGCTTGCCAAAAAAGTAAGAGAGAATTAAAAAAGCAAATTTTGAAACCTTTTTTGTGGGTCAAAATGAGTTTTTTGGATTAAAATGGAAGTGAAAATCTACAGCTTACAGTGCAAGTGGTGAAATCACTGTTATTCACGCACTGTAGCTGTGGCTATTCTTCTTTGCCTGTGCACGGAGGTTTGTACAGTAGTCATCCAAAATATCAGCTTTTTCATGATAGTCTCTGAAGAAAGGGTTCTGGAGGAAAGGATAACAAAGTTGTCCTTTTTGTGAAGTCTTTAAGTGGGATTCTAACATATTATTCCATTTACTTTGATGGTGTCAACTGTGCATTCATAGAATCAGTAAGGCTGAAAGAGATCTCCGAGATCTAGTCCAACCATAAACCTGATCCCACCCTGTACACAAGATCTTGTTTCCTGGTTGCCAGATCTACAGGGTTATTGAACCCCTCCAGGGGTGATGACTCCCCTTACTCCTTAGGCAAGCTGTTCCAACCCCTGACCACTCTGTCAGGGAAGAAACCTGATGTCCAACATAAATCTCCTCTGGCACAACTTGAGGCCATTTCCTCTTGTCCTATCACTAGTGACTTCGAAGAAGAGAGACTCACCCCTCTGCACACTCCTCTCAGGTAGGTGTAAAGACCAGTAAAGTCCCTCCTCAGCCTCCTTTTCTGCAGACTAAACAACTCATCAGACCTATCCTCCAAGCTTCAGTGTTCTTCTTTGGACTCACTCCAGCATCTTGATGTCCTCCTTGTATTGAGGTGCCCAAAACTGAACACAATATTCCAGGTGAGGCATCGCTACAGCTGACGACAGGGTGGTCTTCTTGGCCACATGATTATTTCTTTGCACAGTTTCTGCAAGAAATGCATTTGCCTCAAACATTATTCCTATGGACAGCAGGTTTTCTTGTACCTTCAAAAAACTGTGATCCACCTGAAAGAAGGAAAAATGTTGTTATTGCTTGTGAACTTAATTAAGCATCAGAACTGGTATAAATATGTTCATATTTGCTGTATTTATTCAATTACTGTGTTTCAGCTTATTTTAATTACACTGATTTATCCACATGTTTATTAGCTGTCCAGTAGTCTGTCACTGTCAGTGTCTTGTCTTAATCTGTCGCAAAAGTAGAATGGCTTAAGAAATTAATGTTCTTGGGAACTCTTATAGTTTCTAAGTGGTAGGACTGCCAGTGTCTCTATTCCAGGCTCTTGCTCAGTGGAGGATCAAGTACAAGATCAGGGTGTATTACTCTGGGCTTTGCCCTGTGAGTCTTAGACTTCCACGGATGGAGGCTGTACAACCCTTCTTAGCAATGTCCTCCTGGGAGCAATGATTTCACAGAATGACAGAGTTGTTGTGTCTGGCAAAGACCACCAAGATCATCCAGCCCAGCCTATGACCTGACATCAGCTAGACCAGGGCACTGAGTGCCACAGCCAGTCTGTCCTTAGACACCTCAGGGATTGTCCTTAAACACCTCACCTCTTTCTTGAACTCAGGGGCCCAGAACTGCCCCCAGTACCAAAAGGAGGCTTCTCCAGTGCCCAGTACAGGGGGGAATGGTGTCACTAGTCCTGCTGGCCGCACTGTTATTAATACAAGCCAGTATGCCATTGGCTTTTTTGCCACCTGGGCACACTGCTGGCTCATATTTAGCCTCTTATCAACCAGTACTGCCAGGTCCCCTCTCTGACAGGTTACTCTCCATTTCCTTGTACTCATCAGAACCACTCCTGCTTCGATGTGTTATTGCTGTTTGTTGTTCTTCCACCACATGCACGGGCTAAGTGCCTTTTAAACTGACTGGCTACTTGTGTCACACTGGGAATAAAGTCCTGTCAGGTGGGTTATCCGCAGCTTAGAAGCAGGCTGTGTAAGCAGATATGGCTTTGGGGGGGAAGGGGTTGTGGGGACGGGAGGAGGTGCATAGCCAGGGGCAGGGTTAAAAAAGAATTACAAAATTAGAAACCTTTTCTGTGATAGGAAATGCCATGGCAGGCAGCAAAAGTACCATCTACTGGAGGGAGTCATGGCTTTGCTTGCATTTTCTAATCCTTCCCACCACTGGGCTTTGAGTCCTTTTTATACCAGGGCTTTCCTCCTAGGGCGTATTGATTTAATGACTAGCCAAATGTTAGGAAACATTTTTCCTTTTGGAATATGATTATGTTCTCAGTTTGATAGACTGACCTTTTTCTTTTTGCCTCTTGACATGCATGTAATTCATCCCATCAAACATATTTCTTGTGATGTTTTTGCTATTCTTTCCGCTCCGCTGTTTAATTTCAGTGTCTAGGGCCCCCCTTCTGTTCCAGAGAAAGGCAGGGAAATGCCGAGGACTGTGCAGTCTGAAAGCAGATTTTTTTCTTTCTAGTGTCAAGTTTTTTCCTTTGTAGCTGCAATGTTTCTCTTCCCTTACAAGAAGGTCTCCTCGATTCATTGACATGGATAATTTTGCTTTCTTTTTGTATCCTCAAGTAGTCCCTCACTCTCCCACCCACATACCCCTTGGGGGTTTTTCCGCAGGAGTTTTGTGTCTGAGAACCATGCCACATCCCACACAGCCCTTTATGAAAAAGGAAAAATGTAAACTATATAACCCTTCCAGAACATGTTTTGAAACCACAGCAGCCATCTGGTTTTCCAGAAGGCCTGCTGTTCTTTTCATGTTTGGAGGAATAGTTTGATAACAAACTTGTCTAATAAATACAGAGCTGAAAGACAACAAATAAGAGTTTGCCGTCTCCTGACATTTTTGATGTTTTTCTAATTTATAACATTAAAAACTGTTAAAACAGATGGGGTTTAATGTATTCTCCTGTACAAACACATGGCCTCTGTTGTGTAGAATATCAGCGTGTTGGGTTCTGCATGCTCAATCAGATTTCCCTTCATTCATTCCACGTTTCTCTGTGTTTAATGACTAGCAAGGACTTTAAGGTAAACCTGTTAACCATCACAGAGCTGAATTTGCATGAGATACAGTATGTTTGTTAATAATCTGTCTATACAGAACACTTTATGATTGAATTAATGCCAAAAGATTACTTTAGTCAAGTTGTGAATATTTGTCTGCATTTTGTGTTAACTGGATTGTATGAATTTAAACCCAACTTGTAGAGAACTTCTCTCCTCTGAAGGGAGGTTGTAGTCAGTTGGGGATTAGGTTCTTCTCCCAGGCAACTAGCACCAGGACTAGACAGTAGGACCTGATGCTGCACCAGGTGAGGGTTAGATTGGGTATTAGGAAACCCTTCCTCACAGAAAGAGTGACCAGACACTAGATTGGACTGCCCAGGGCAGTGGCGGAATCCCCATCCCTGTAGGTGTTTAAGGACAGACTGGCTGTGGCCCTTAGTGCCATGGTCTGGCTGATGTGTTAGGTCATAGGCTGGGCTTGATGAGCTTAGAGTGCTTTTCCAGCCTCAATGATTCTGTGATTGCCTCATCTGGTTAAACCCATAGCTGATACTTGTCTAGAAATAAACAATAAGGAGCGGGAATATGTTAGAGGATGTGCCTAGTTCAGAAAACTTGCTTGGTGCAAACTGCATAATATATGTCTGTGCACCTTTCCATCCTTCTCAGCTCCGACTCAGTGCCTGTGTAGTTCTCCTAAAAGCTCTCAAGACATTGGTATGAGCAGACCCATTGTTTATTAGTCTGAGTAAGGGCTAGAGTCAGAGATAAATGGAAAAGATGAGCTGGTATAAAATGTAATTCAAACAAATAATCTGTCAGTTATTAAGATAATGACATGTACCTATATTTTTATGGGAAGTTTCTCTCCTATAGCGCAGTGGCTCATTATGTTGGAGAGCTACTAAGATTTGTTATGGTTTTAAGCAAAATTTAAGGTCAGCAGTGGAACAGAAGAGGTGTCTATGACTCCCTGCTACCTGACGTTGAAGCTTGGGGTGGATGCTGTCTTTGTTTGAAAATAGGACTGTGTAGAGTCATGCTGCAGCTTCTCTAATTTTTCATAGGAAATTGGAATTGCCCAATCTTGAATTTACTCCATTCTTCTCTGCTTGAGAATAAAGGAGTCACTCCTGTGGTGCTGAAAGTCCTGGCTCTAACCCAGCTGAGATACTTGAAGCAGTGTTAATGAAAGAGGGAACACACTTGGGATCAGAGCAGTCAGCATCTCCTGCAACCACCAGAAGGTTTCTGCAATCTGCAATAGCTATTAGTCTGCCTTCTCTGAACGAGGGGTTCTCAGTCAACTTTGCAAAATTGGGACTACATAAAATGGCTGTTTTCAGCCTGATTTATTTTGCTTAAAAATGAGGTTTTCAAACAGTTTGCTATTTTAATTTTCTCAGTTCAACTCTTTTGTGTGCTAACAAAAGAAAAATGCAGATGAGCTACTACTTTGCTTTCAAGCAAAATGTATTTCTGTGCAAACACTTGACTTTAGGACGTGCTTCACAGTTCCTTCTTGTAATTAGATGTTAAATCTGCATTTCGGTTGGGTTTAACTGGTGGATTGTGTGAACCTGATTATGCTTACATTTCCGTTTGGTTTACCACTCTGTCCACCTAGATATGCACTTACTGTGCATTATACTAGTTTATTTTACAGCAATAGAAAATATATAAATGTAGTCTAGAGAAAAAGTGGCTGAGAGGTGGCCTTATTGCTCTCTGTTAATACCTAAAAGGAGGTTGTAGCAAGGCTGATGCTAGTATCCCAAATTACTAATGATAGGATGAGAGGAAATGGCCTCAAGCTGTGTCAGGGGAGGTTGAGATTGGATCTTAGGAAGTTGTTCTTTGCTGAGGGAGGGGTTGGGCACTGGGATGGGCTGCCCAAGAAGGTGGTGGAGTCACCATCCCTGGAGGTGTTTAAAAACAAGTAGCTAGAGCACAGGAGGCCATGGTCTGGGAGCTGGGGAGATGTCAGGATAAGCACTGGACTTGATGACTCTGGAGATCCTTTCCGACCATGAGGATTCTACAATTCTATTATTGACCATCTTCTAGTATCCTTAAAAGTCTGTAACTTGATATTTTATTTTGTATCTTAGGCCTGTGTGGCCGAAATAATCAGAATTTATGAAACTTCTATTGTTCTTGGCCTCAAGTGAAGTAATTTTAAAAGCAGGAAAAATCTGTTTCAGTAGAATATCCAGGATTATACCTGAAAACTGATAGTTGTAACTGTTCTGGTCTTATTTCCAGCCCCTGTGGAAGGCCTGATTTAAGTAAAGAGCTGAAATATGTGTTGCTAAGTATTAACTATAAGACAATTCCAAAGGAACTGTGCTTTATGACTATGCAGGTAGCTTTTTTGTTGGATCAAAATTGCATCAAGATTGTTCAATCACATGGAAAGGCACCTTGTGTGCCCATCAGGAGTGTTGGAGACACTAGGATCAACACTGACTTAACCTATGCCACAGAGTGTCTAACTCTGGCAAGGCTGGAGAGGACCTTTCCATCTGACAGATATCATTGTGTTTCTAGTTGGTGGAGAGAACTGAAATCCATGAAGTGAAAGGAAATAAACCCTTCCATAGCAATTTATGCAAAATGTAGTTCATATCAGAATTCCATTTTTCTTCACATGGCTGCAGGTCTGTTATCTCTTTATTCTTGTGTGTGCTTTAAAAAACTTGTCCCTTCTAAGAACTTGTCCCTCAGTCTGTGCCTGTTTCCAGCATCAAAGGGAGATTCTCAGGACTGCAGCCTTTGTGATCATAAATAGCTTTATTATAGTCTCCTCTGCTGTAATCTTAAAAAAATTACCCAAAAGCAAAATTCAAACAAAAAATCAGCCAAAAACGCAGCAAAAATTCTAAGTGCATTGGAAAAGGCCAAGCTGTGGTACTTGGGTTTTATTTTGTTTTCTAAACAGAAGTCCAGAATAATCATAGTTGGAAAGGACCTCCTAGTTTACAAAGTCCAACCATCTCCATACTAACAAAAGACCTAAATACCTGACAGCTTGAAAAACACAAACTAACCCCCTCTGTGCTGCCACTCTAGCAGAGTGTGTAGCACCACGGCTACATGGTTCTTCAACACCTCCAGGGATGGGGACTCCACCGCTTCCCTGGTTAGGCTGTTTCAGTGCCCAACCAGTGTTTCTGGAAAGAATTTCTTCCTAAGATCCAATCTAAACCTCCCCTGCCTCAACTATAGACCATTGCCCCTGCTTCTGTCAGCAATCTCCAAGGAGAAGAGGTCAACAGCCACCCCTCTACAACCTCCCTTCAGGTAGTTGTAGAAAGCAATGAGGTCCCTTCTCAGCCCCCTCTTCTCCAAACTAAACCTGCCCATCTCCCTCAGCCTCTCCTCATATGATTGGTTCTCTAACCCCCTCACGAGCTTGGTAGCTCTGCTCTGGACAGGTTCCAGCACCTCAATGTCTTTCCTGTACTGAGGGGACCAGAACTGAATACAGCACTTGAGACCTCATGAGTACAAGGGCATGAGAACTTCTCTTCTACTGAACAGCCTGTAGCATTGCCTGGAGTTGTTGTGGCCAAAATACAGGACCCAGCACTTGGCCTTATTCCTTTCAATGGAACATTAAAATGGAATATTAACTGTTACTGGATTGGATCCCTACTGATAGTCCTGTATGGGAAGGTGCGAGAGATATTACATTTTGGATTTATTATTTGGGAACAAGTAATGCTTGCTTAGGATTCCTCTTAGGAGAGGCTTTAATTGTCTTGGGTGGCTTTTTTCCTCTTGTGTTTGGAAACACTGTTGGTTGCACAGCCTAGTGCTCCAAGTTATGCAGTGGGTAGGAGTTTAGCTAGGTCTGTGCTTATCGTTTTTGTACTTAATATGACAGTATCTTTTATGTGCATGAAGGTTTGCTTTTTTGTGTGTCTTTGCACCTTTTATTTTGTCTGTAAGACAGTGTATAATTATGAATCCTTAATTAACAGAATTCCATAGTGTAGCTATGCAGGTTTTCATCATTTGCTTTGAAATAATGTATGAATATTTTCACAAATTCTCCTCTAAGTACTCTGTTCTTAATTGTATGTGGAACAACAGTGTATAAGCTGACTCAAGTGGATCTTGAGTTATAGACCACCAGCAAATGTAGTTGAATGCTATTCACTTGATGAAAAGTACAATATATATCCTCTCGGTAAGGGTTCTTTAGTATAAAAGGGCTAGGTATTGCTTGGGTATTAACTGTACTGTACTAAACCCCATAAACACCTTTTTACACATAGAGTGCACACTTCAGTGCAACAATCAAATGCTTTTCTATAAATAACCATCTTATGGAAAAAGAGGCCTTTGATTGCTTTCCAAGAATGCATGGAAACCTTAGAGGGTCTTGATTGCATTCCAGGAGTTGAGTGCTAGTTGGTGTCTCTCAGTATTGGTTCTCTCATAATTATTAACAAATAGGCTTTTATTTTTGTATTGGAGCCTGTGCTGTTTCCAGCTGGGGGTTTCTCACGTTCTGATAAACTTCAGTAATTTTCAAGCGATCTCTGAATATTTATCCATTGTTAATGCACGAGATGCATGTTTTCCTGGAAATGTGCTGTACCTACCAAACACAGGACTCAAAGTGACTAATGAGGGGCTAAGGTTGGAGGACAACTTTTCTGTGGAGCTGAGCTTTGGGTGAAGTGTCAGACTTTTTCCTGTGCAAAAAGCCCTGTTTTCTTTTATGCCTGGAACAGGTGACACCTAAATGCTAAGTGCACATTTGGTTGAATGTTAGATCATAGCTGCCTGTGGTATCAATCATTTAATTTCATTGTCAGCCTGAGCAAACAGCAGTTGCTTTGTCTAAAGGTGAGACTGAGTTACGTGTGGCCTAACTACACAACAGATGGAATGTGGTTGCCTCTGTGTGTGGATGCTGTCACCTAGCTATTAACACACGTGGGACAGATGGCAATTTGTAACCCAGTACATAAAGCTAAAGCTACAGCCAAGCAGTGCAATCCATGAAAAACAGTTTGCTTTGCACTGCCGTACGTGTGCTCTCCTTGTCTGTGTGAATGAGTTAAAGCTGGCCAGCAATTATAGACTCCAATAAAGGAATTCCTACTCATACCTGAATCCAAGAGTGTAAGTATTTCCTTAAAGGAGGCATAGCATATATATAGTGTTTATCCTTGAGAGCTCACGTTTGTGAAGGAGCATCTGTTTTGCATTGCAAATGTATTTTTGCCAAACTGTGCCAGTGAGAAGGTCGAGGCACAAGGAGGTCGATGACTCCACACAAAATGCCTGCTTGACTTAGGTTAGAACCTGAGTCTTGACTTCAGTCTTGGTGGTTTACTCTGCTTAGGCTATTCCATTGCTTGCTTCTGGTTTGGTAAGGCACACAATTGAGAAAGAAATGAGACTTTAGTCTCAAATCCTTATCGGTGAGTACCACTGGCGAGGTGAACTGCTGGACTGGATGACTTGTACTTTATGGAAGCATATTGGCTTCCATCTTCTTCTGATTGACTACAGGAAAACTTCTATGGTTTTCCAGCAGCTGATCAGGAGGGTGGATGAAGCATGAGTTTCTGTGCCTTTTTATTTGAGGAATGTTTTGAAAAGCGGGATTTCTCTGCTTTCTTGAGTGCTTGCATTAGCCTGTCAGTACTGTGGTAGGCTTTTGGGCATATAGATATGTATCCTGTATAGATATGTATCCTGTATAGATATGTATCCTGTATAGATATGTATCCTGTATAGATACACAGAGGCTTCCAAATTCCTTCAAGGTAACACTTAGCTTCTTGAAAGTGCCTGTAGGCAGTCATTTTCAGGGCCTGACTGCCCAGGAATGCTGGATGCTCTTGTAAAAAAAAAAAAAAATAGAGTCAAATTGTTTTATTTTAGCATCACTGGTTTCACTCCAGGTTCTTTTGTCATATGTACTGTAATTTCATTCGCAAAGAGCTGACCGTGGGGTTGAGTTTTGTAGAGTAACCCATTCCTGAGAGAACTGGGGAGTTTTAAAGCTTTTGTAGTTTTGACAACTATTTGAACAGATGCTTTATTTGCAAGGAATGGGGCTGCCTTCCATAGTGAGATTATAAATTTCACCAAGTGTAGTGAAGTCATTTGAAATCTGTAATTGGCTGGGACTTCTAATTGTCAGTCTACTCTTTGCAATATAGGAACACATAGGCTTCCACAGCATCGTTGCAGCCAACCTGAGGAAGTGTGGTCTGGAAAGTCAGGTAGTGAGGTGGACTGTGACTGTGGTTAGTGGAGCAGAGTCTAGTTGGAGGCCTGGATCTAGTGGAGTCCCCCAGGAGACCAGTACTAGTCAATATATTCATTAATAATGTGGATGAGGGATTAGAGTGCGCTGTCAGCAAGTTTGCTGGTGGCACAAAGCTGGGAGGAGTGGCTGACACCCCAGAGGGCTGGGCTGCCATTCAGTGAGACCTAGACATAGACTTTCATGGAAAAATTTTATTCTTCAGGCCCTCAAATAGCTCTGTTTTTGAAATGAAAATAGTGGTTTAGGAAACGTAAGTACCCCTACTCCTGTTTTTTCTTTGGCAAATAAATGGAATCATGCACCTACACAATAAGGATTACACCATGTTGTACATATGAATTCAGCTTTCTGTTTGCTTCAAATAATGGTAAGAAACTGTTAGTTTTCCTAAGCTACCAGAAACATGATTTGATGCAATCAACTCAGGGAGGAGCTTTCTGATTTTTTCAGTCTTAATGCAACTGTAAATATTTAATCAAGTTTTAAACATTAAAGGAGCATTTGGGCTTCTCTTACACTGTTTTCCCAGTAGAATTGTAGATCTTATTAAAAACATTTGTTATGTTGGTGGGGCACTTTAAGTGGATCAACCTTAATATCCCAGTTCTTCACCTTTTGAAGGAATGGGTTCAAAATCCTAGCTCAGGTCACAAGGTAAATTAGCTTGGTAACCCTAACACAGCCCCTCGTGGATGGACAAAGTGCTCTTTGCAATTCTTCCTTCCACCCCCAACAAAAAAAAGTCAGTGTTTTCATCTTTCCGCAGCACTTTAAAAGGCATTGCGTTTGCAAGGTACAGGCAGGTTAGAAGTAATGCTGCAGCTATGGGTTCTGCCCACAGCATCCAATTTTTAAATAGCCTTTTTAAAAACAAAGGTAGACTTGAAGTTTCTGCAGATTCCTCTTAGTAGTCATCTGAGTTCTGTTGATAGCCTTATTTATTCTGTTAGAATTCTCAGTCTTCATAGACTGCAAATCCATTTAGTCCAATGATTGGGGCTAGACTATCATTGAGTCAACCTTTATTACTTTTTAGTTTCCTATAGCTACTTAAATATAAATTAAAATGCTGAATATACATAAAGCCCTAACATCCTATGGCTTTTACCTATTGGCAAGGGTTTTTTTAATTATTGCTGATATATTTTTGAATCATCAGATTCCACCTATCTAGACAAGTAACTAATTCATGTGCTTTTGAAAACTTCAGTGAGGTTTTATTCCTCTGTTAGGAGTTCAAGTGTATTATTTTCCTAGTGCTTCTTAAACCCTCTGATCAATATTGTCATTTTCCATCTGATTATTTTAAGGTGTGTCTTTGTGGCCAAGAAAGCCAATGGACTGCCCAGGGCAGAGGTGGAGTCCCCGTCCCTGGCAGTAAGGACAGACTGACTGTGACACTTAGTGCCCTGGTCTAGCTGATGTCAGGTCACAGGCTGGGCTGGGTGATCTTGGAGGCCTTTTCCAGCCTCAATGATTCTGTGATCCTGTATCTAGGGGTACATTGAGAAAAGTGTCCAGCAGGTCAACGGGGGATCTCCTACCCCTCTACTCTGGCCTGTTGAAACCACGCCATACTATGTCCTCTTTTGGGCTCCCTGGTTCAGCACATATAGGGAACTGCTGGAGGAGTCCAACAGAGAGCTATGGGGATGGTAAAGGGACTGGAGCACCTCTCCTATGAGGAAAGGCTGAGAGAACTGGAGTTCTTTAGTCTGGAAAAGAGAAAGCTGAGAGGGATCTTGTTAATGTCTGCAAATATCTTAAGGGTGAGTGTCAAGAGGAAGGGTGTCCTGATAGGACAGGGAGCAACAGGTACAAGCTGGAGCACAGGAAGTTCAACATCAGGAAAAACTTTACAGTAACAGTGACGGAGTGTTGGAACAGGCTGCCCAGAGAGGCTGTGGGGTGTCCTCCTTTAGAGACATTCAAAGCCCTCCTGGGTGCAGACCTGTGTGACTTGACCTAGGTGATCCTGCTTTTGGTAGGGGTGCTTGATTCAATGATCTGTGGAGATCCCTTGCAACATTGTGTGATTTTTGTGGTTGTGTGAATTTCCTTGATAGGGTGGTTTTTTGGTAGGGTTTTTTTGCGCATTGACTATGTGTGACTGGTGTAGTCTGATAAGCTGGTCTTGTTTACTCTGGGTGTTGATTTTTTTCCCCCCCAAATACCTGTTCATATATACACACAAGCATACAAGGTACGTATGTGTTCTAATAATGATTGTTGACTAGCCAACCTCCTGCCTGTGCTCTGTAAACCCCTACTTGCCTTCATCATTCATGCTATAGGTGTCACTTCTCTGGCTTAAAGCCCTAACCCGTGCTTTGACTGCACTCACACACCAATAGCCAGTGTTTTCAACAGAAAGTACTTGTTTTTTCCCAGGAAGGACACCTGCAGTTTTTCTGCTCTACCAGTGGCTTCTTGCAGAGTTCTTATCCCTGACTTCATTAGGCAATGGGGATGCCCATCTTTGCTACAAACTTCTTGCCAGTAATCATCTTAATTCTTTCTGCTTTTCTCACAATAGTCTCAAGCTGTTAGCTGATAGGTTGCTTGTTTTTTCTACCTGTAAAAAAAAAGGACAAATTTGAAGCTTTTTATTTTATTCTGAGAGCAAGGCACAGCCACAAGGATGTGAAAATGAAATGGTTATGTATGGGTACTGGGGAAGACTCATTTCAAATACCTGCACTGGAAAGTAAATGAATATTTCAGCCTTGGTTCACTAAACGAAACTACAGAACCACCTCTGAAAATAGTGTTTTGAGGTACATTTTAGTGATTGCCCTGGGTCCCTTTGTTCTCTGACCTGTAAGTCGCTACCTTTCATCATGAAGACTTCATAAGGAGAACACTGTGCTGATTTGTACAGCACTAAGCGCAAGAGTTCTTGCCTGTAGATTCTGCTGTCGTGTTCTGCTTCATGTGAAGTTTGTTGCAAAATGGCTATAAAATAAGCTATAATAACTGAATTATAGGGATGGATTCTTGTCTTTACCTCTAGTCAAGGGCTCAAAAAGGAGAAAAGAAGAATAATTTGGAGAAACTGCAGACATACCTGTAATGTTGTAGGAATCACAGCAAAACAAACTGGTTTCTCGCTTTAAAACTCTTACTGTTATTGAGCTGATGTAAAGACTAGTTTTCCTTTCCAATTGTGTAATTCTTGAAAGAATGCAGAAGAAATAATTGGCTTCTATCTATTCTGTACTGTAAACCACAACAGGATCTAATAATATTCACAGCCAATAAATAATGCAAGAGTGGCAGGCTGTACAACCCTGTTTAACAGCAAAGGCTTTAGGAAAGCACACAGAATCTTAAGTTCTTTCATTATTTTTGACATTGATTTGTCATTAAGAAAATATATTAGTTCAGGTTAAATTGATCTGAAACACCCATTACTATAGATGATAGATTCCTTCTCTTTTTTTTTGTTTCACTTCCTTGATATCTGAAATGAAGCAGTGCAGACAAAGCTAATTGTACTGAATATTTTTCTCTGATAAATTTTCTTTTGAAAACAGGGCTGGGGATCTACAGTGATGGGTAGCTACAAGTCTGTACTAGGTTTGCTGCTAATAAGGTCAGGTATAGTTGACATAATCCATCCGTACAGTGGATTAAACATTACTTACCAAAATGTACCAAAATATCTTCACAACTGCAGTTAGAAAAATAATGAACCAGAGCACAGAGTGGTTTAGATGGAAAGGGATACTTTTTCTCACCTGTTTTGATATCCTACATAGACCTATTTAGCCTGTTTCTTATCCATATGGTTTGTGTCACCTAAAACTACTTTGTTTAGTCCACTTAGTTGGGAATCTTCAAGTATTTAATTTTTATACTTGAAAGCTATTTTGAAGGGTTTTTCTCGGAGTAGATTACTTTCTCTGTCCTTTCACTGAACTGCTGTTCTGCTCCTTACCTGTTCTCCTCAAAGAAACAGTTTAAAACAACCATCAAGCTCTGAGACACAAGACAAACTTGACTCTTTCAGAACAAGAAGATGCAGCATGTTATATGCATTGCGTTGTTCTTCAGAAAGGGTTGTTTTGGGTTTGGGGGGATTTTAGTTTCCAGCTATAGTTAAAGCTGTATTAGTAGGTTGTTTTTTTCCACATGAGAAGTTGTCTCAATGAAATGGTGCAGAAAGATTCATAGATTCATAGTTGGAAGGGACCTTCAAGATCATCTAGTTCCAACTCCCCCTTGCCATACACAGGGACACTCCTCACTAGACCAGGTTGCTCAAAGCCCCATCCAATCTGGCCTTGAACAGTCCCAGGGAGGAGGCAGCCACAACCTCTCTAGGCAACCTGTTCCAGTGTCTCACCATCCTCACTGTGAAGAACTTCCTTCTGAATTCCAGTCCAAACCTACCCCCTTCCAGCTTAAAACCATTACCCTTGATCCTAACACTACAAACCCTTGTAAACAGCTTCTCCTCACCTTTCCTGCAGCACCCTTCGGGTACTGGAAGGCCACTAGAAGATCTCCCTGGAATCTCCTCCAGGCTGAACAGCCCCAACTCTCTCAGCCTGTCCCTGTAGGAGAGGTGCTCCAGCCCTCCAATCATCCTTGTGGTGAGGTCTCATGAGAGCAGAATATAGGGGGAAGATCACCTCCTTCGACCTACTGGTCATGCTTCTCTTGATGCATCCCAGGATGCGGTTGGCTTTCTGGGCTGAAAGCAAACATTGCCAGCTCATGTTGATGAGACAGTAAATAATGGTTCTATAAAAAGCCTTAGGCACAGTTGTACATAATATGCTATCTGCTCCTCAGAGTGTCTGAGGTACCCATTTTTAGGGATTCTTTGAACAACTCCTTCTCAGAGACTAATTTTATGAGTGATTTTCCTGTTCTAGGTTCAGTTCTGTTGGTGGCTTCGTGCTATGTAAATCATGAAGGAGACCTGAGAAATATTCCTAATAACTGTCAGTCTTAGAAAACTTCTGAGCTAGCTCTTAACCAGAGCTCTGTCAGTATGTGAAACAGAAACAGGTTCTATGAAAGTCAAAGCATGGGCAATAATACTTAATGTAAGAGTATTTTTTTTTTTAATGATACCTTTTAGTCTGCTTGTTTTGACTGTTGTGTTATGGGTCAAGCATCAGCAGTAGAAGAGAGACATGCTGTAAGGGGAATTCTTTGGATCTTAATGACTGCCTTTGAGGTAGAAGGGAGAAGGAAAATGCTCATATCAACACCCTTATATTATTTGCTTACGTTACATGCTTGTATTATCAGCCATAGCAAAGTGAAAAAGAACACACAGGGCAATGTTTATTACTCTTAACTACGGTTCTTCTTAATCAGAACTAAGGCTTTCAAATTAAGAGCTGCACCTTATTCACATTCAGGAGCATGATAAGTAATACCACACTTGAACATATATCATCTCTCATTGTTATATGGTTTTTCTAGTAAAATTCTAGGTATAAATCTTCATTTGGGTTGAACACTTCTCGAGGAATGTAACAATTCTAAAGAAAATCTATTGGCACTGTTTTATTCAATACAGTAAACTTACCATAGAAAAGAGTCCTCCCTGAAACCTCCTTTGTGTTAGTGGAGCCTGAGATTCTTATGTAGATCTTTCAAGATGACTCCACTTACACCAGGTTACTGGCTGGATGTTGAATGTAGTCATAGGTGAAAATGAGATATTTTTATTCATATGGTTACTGTCTGTAGAAGGCTCTAAGGGACAAAGTTAAGAGAGAAAGCACTGTGCTTCTATATACATTTCTTTAAACTCTACCTGAGCATCTACAGGATACAGCCACACGTTTTGGACTGGGAGAGTAAAGTGTTATACTTCACCTTCTGGCCCATATTTTCAGGCAGTTTTAATAGGTCCCTAACCTTTCACCCGGCAATGTCAAAACTTGTAGACATGTCACTGTAATTCTTTAGCATCTGGCCATTAAATACTATCAAGCTTCAAAGTTCTTATTTGAAGTTATCAGACATGGAGATGATCTAGATGCTCTGATTCAGATTCCTTGAATTTCTGCCAGGTAAGACATGGGAGGAGGAATGGTCAGGAATTCAAGTGCTTTCTGACACTCAACTACAGTTACAGTTAGACTGAAAGCATGGTCTGCTATCCACTAATTCATAGCAACTTCATACCTTTGATTGCAATTAATGTAGACAGCAGTGTATGCATTGCACATAAGCTTCAATTCTTCCCCAAACCTGAATTTTTCTTTTGGTATTGCAAAGACAGACAGGAAGCAACCTGTTACAGCAAGAACAAAGAAGCCAGAGCAATAAGCAGCTGCCAGAAAAAAAAAATTCAGTTAGATTATTATGAAAATTGTGTAGTTTATTTAATTTTCATTGTTATACAAAGATGTAGAATTGTGTTTAATGTTTGCTAAGCAGATCTTACTGTGTGGTGGTGAGTTTTTCCATTTTTGTGTGATTAACCCCCTCCCCAAAAAGAACCTGCTTAGACTTGGATAGTGACTATATTTCTTAGTTATTTCTGTAGGCAGCATATGGGGGACCTTTTTTTTGTGTTGGATAGTTAAGAAATAACTGTAAAATCATCTGCATCTCTATAAAAACTCTGGAAAATATTTCCCAACATCAGCAAGCTTTCATAAAGAAGATTTTTCATGCACACTTTTGAAATGAAATAATTAAAATGCATCTCCCCATTCTGTTACCATTTTATTTGAAATCAAATG
Source organism: Upupa epops (assembly GCA_013397515.1). Taxonomy (NCBI): domain Eukaryota; kingdom Metazoa; phylum Chordata; class Aves; order Bucerotiformes; family Upupidae; genus Upupa; species Upupa epops. Next base: position 579,690 of record VZRI01007958.1, read on the forward strand.
GTGTCATATTGACACTTCATGATGATTTTTTTTAATAATCTCCCATTTATAATGACCACGTTTAATTGCTCTAATTTAAAAAAGCGCTATCTGATTGCCTGCATGCATATAACAAAAAAACCCTAATTGTCTTGTGCAAACCACTGAATAGATTTAGGAATCTTCAATAACAAAATTACATTAATAGCATATGCTATTAAAGATGATTGACGGCAAAATTGGAAGCATACTGGTTTTACACCACACAAAAGAGTACGGTGCTTTGAAGATGGTTCTGAGTGTCAACAACAGTACAAAGAAAAAAACAGTGTAATAGTAAAAATCCCACTTTACTCAAAGAAAATCCATTGGATTTGTTAGTGGGGTACATCAAGTTTTATTTTCCTTGAGATGACAATGTTTCTCTACCCTTGCTGAATATCTTGAATGTGTGAATGCCTACGACAATATATATACCGTGTTTAAGTCAGTTCAGATGCCTAGCTTCTCTCCCAGGAGTGTAAGAAGCTTAACTTATAGCCAGGTTTTTAAACACAATGTCCCAATTCCATATTAGCTCTTCCAGTACAATTCTTACTGTGAACATGGAAGCAACCATGAATTCCATCAAACAATTTGTGGCATTTGAAATCCTGATTAGAAGCTGGATTTTTTCTAAATTCACAGAGAAAAAAATCAGACAGAAAGAATGAATACAGGGAAAGTGATGGCGAGCACTACATCCTTAGTGTGTGAGTTGGTTGGAGAAGAGCTTCTGTGTTTATTAGTACTATGGTTGTAACGTGAAGATGGCTAAAACTCCCAGGTTTTATCTCGGGCACATATTTAATACCTATATTACTTCTGTGTGGAGGTGAATGTGGAGGTACACTGCAGCACTCTCAGACCATTTGCAATTTATATTTTTTAATAGCTTTTAAAGTAGCATTTATTTTCCCCGTATATTTCTGAGATTTACAGTGCAAGTTTTAAAGGACATTAAATATCCATCCCTTTTCTAAGCATTAAGATGTTTTCCCTTTGTATTCATATTTAAAGTAATTCTTGGAGATGGATTCTTTATTGGGTGCCTTAATGCCTCTTGTTTTGGGGTTTTTAGTCACTTTGCTTAGCAGTGAAGTCAGGAACACACCCTGGCTGTGAAAGGATTGATGTATTGGAGCTGGTCTAGAGGAGCAATGAGGCTGAGGAAGCGACTGGAAGAAAAGTCTTCTGAGGAGAGGCTGAGGGAGCTGGCATTATTTAGCCGGGACAAGAGGAGACTCAGGGGGGAACCTTGTAACTCTCTATATCTACATGAAGGGAAATTGTAGTCAGGTGAGGGTCAGGCTCTTTCTCCCAGGCAACTAGCACCAGGACAAGAGGACAGGACCTGAAGCTGCACCAGGAGAGGATTAGGTTGGATGTTAGGAAGCCCTTCCTAGCAGAAAGGGTGATCAGACCCTGGAATGGACTGCCCAGAGCAGTAGTGAAGTCCCCATCCCTGAAGATCTTTAAAAAAAAGATTGGATGTGGCCCTTAGTGCCCAATCTAGGTTGTGATGATGTTAGGTCATAAGGGAGACGTGATGATCTTAGAGGTCTTTTCCAGACTCAGTTATTCTGTGATTTTCATATATGAAAAGCATGTGTGGAGGAGAAGCAATGTTAGGGAATGGCTGAAATGCTTTAGTTGAGAGTTTGGGTTCTAAGGGTTCTTGTTGTTTAGGTTGCTTTGGTCTTTTTGTTGAGGTTTTTTGGTGGTTTGATAGGTTTTTTTCAAAATGCTTTCTAAATATTTTAGCTTTCTCCCCAAATACTTAGACTTAGTGAAACATCCCTTTGCAGGTTTAACACTGCTATCTGCATCTGTGGTGGTGGAAATACATAGCCAAATCAATGAAGCAGCACTATCACAATATAATGTCTGTGTTTAAGATTCTGAAGATCATTGAGGCTGGAAAAGACATCTGAGCTCATCCAGCCCAGCCCATGACCTAACATCACCACAAACAGCTAGGCCATGGCACTAAGTACCCCATCCATTTTTTTCTTAAACATCACCATCACTTCCCTGGGCAGACCATTCCAGTATCTAAACACCCTTTCTGTAAGGAAGTGCTTCCTAAAATCTAACCTTACCCTCCCCTGGTGCAGCTTCAGTCCCTGCTCTCTCATCCTGGAGCTAGTTGTCTGGGAGAAAGAGCCTAACCCTCACCTGACTAAAACTTCCCTTATTATAGGTAGTTATAGAGTGTGATGAGGTCACCCCTGAGTCTCCTCTTGTCCCGGCTAAATAATACCAACTCCCTCAGCCTCTCCTCAGAAGATTTTTCTTCCAGTCCCTTCCCCAGCCTCGTTGCTCTCCTCTGGACCTGCTCCAGTACCTCAATCCCTTTCTTGAACTGAGGGGCTCAGAACTGCACACAGTGCTTGAGGGGAGGCCTCTCCAGTGCCCTGTACAGGGGGAGAATGATGTTGCTAGTCCTTCTGGCCACACTATTGCTGATACAAGCCCGGATGCCATTGGCCTTTCATGTTACCTGGGCACACTGCTGGCTCCTGTTCCAGCTGGTTGTCGACCACTACTACCAGGTCCCTCTGCAGTTTCAGCTATGTTATAATCATTCATTAAGAAATTTTAAAATGTTTCAAAATAGAGGATTTTTCTTTTTCTGGCAGACAGATGCTTTCAAGACCTGCTTTGTCAGCATGAAACCAGTCTCATAAAATTTTATTGAAATGAGCTCATTACTTTTAATTTTTTACCAGCTCTTTAGTGATTCCAGGGATAGTTTTCAATTTTTGAAGAACAACCAGTCGATTAGTTAAATATACACATGATTATTAGATGGGCGAGGTGGCTTCACCAAGGATGACATTAAACAAAAAATATATTATTGACATTTCAACTGTTGTTGGAGTCCAGGTCCATGATTAATTAGGCAGATATTTTGTCTGCTTATTGGCTGCTCGTTCCCTTCTCTACCTGGCTTCCTCCATCAAGGTATGAACTTTATTGAGAGTGCACTGAGCTTCTCGTACCTATAATTAGCATTTCTCTGAATGTAACAGATTCACTTATCAGCTTTAAGGAACTATCCCTTCAGGTGATGGAGTTCATTAAATGTGTAATTTTTCTCATAGCTGTACGGTACAGAGCATTTTTTTTCAGCGATATGGTGAGAAAAGTCCTTTTATAATAGGAACTCGCTGACAACATTTGAAGTGAAAATTGCCAGAGTTCTTGAATCTTTACACATTTCTGTGACTGATCATCATTTCCTTCGAATTCCAGAGACTCGTGTGAATCATGCCTACGGGGTACATATGTTAGACGTTAACGAGAAAATACTTCCCAGAAATCAAATGTAAGATTCTTAAAGCTTTTGAAGTGCACCTACAAGGTTGAATGATTAGAGCCTTGTAGAACAGAATGAACAAATAATTCATCTGACAACTACAAAGTTCAAATTACTTCAGTCACAAAAACAAAACAAAAAGTACTTGATATTTATCAAACAAAATCACCTGTACTGTACTGCCTAAGTGTAAATTTATTTGAGATGATATGTGCCCTAGAAATGCTTAGTCATTAATGTACAGAACTAATCTCTGGTTATCTCTGTTCTCTCAGTAATTTATATGGGTACGGCCATCTACCCTATTAACTGTAGCTTAAAATAACATATATGTTATATCTATGTATATTTTATTATATATAATATATACATGTATATGAATAATTAATCAGAATAAGCATAATATTAGTTGTGCCTATGTGCATCAGTGCAATGAAATTGCAGGCAATTTCTCCTCCCAAATGCAGACAATCTTATCAACTTCTCAGTTATAAATACTTGGATGAATTAATTTTCCAAAGTCAAAGTCATTTCAGTGATCTGTTCTACATTAATATTTAGCATGAATTTTTTGTACTAGGATTCCATATAATGCATTCACTGTAGTCTTTTAAACTTTTAAGCAGACTGTTGAAATTAAACCCCCAAAAATCCCCTAGTAAAATGTGCCTTCATATGCGTATGTAAAATTAGATTTTATGATACTGAAAATTTGTGTATTATGTTAGACTTTAAAGTAGGTTTGCTCCTTACCCAGGGCTATATTGCTGCCCTTAATCATGCGATGTAGGACTTTTTTCCACAAGTGATCTAATTAAAATCAATACACAAAAGAATTTGCCTCATTAGTAAGAGTGGTGGAATAGGGCACTGCCTTGTTATTCGAGCACCGGTATTTAACAGACTTACCAAGGCTGACTGCTGTGCTTCTGGTGCAGTCACTCCAGCATTGCTACTGTATACAACAGGAGTGTAGGAGGCTGCTTTGCCACTGCTTACAGTGAAGTAAGGAAATACAATGTTAAGGATGTTACAGCCCTTTTTAAACGTACCTGTATGTTTCTTGGTTTCTTAATGCACAGACTTGCATATCGCTTGTTTCAAAGTTCTGGTGAAGTTTTGTGAACACTTGAGACGGTATTAAGATGAGCTGTCGAAGAATGAGGGGATTTAAATGTAGACACAGTTGAAAACTGGAAAAAAAAACTTGCTGAAATGACAGGGTTAAGGTCTTCCTAAGTTAACAGTCACTTTGGTTGTGTTTGCAGTGGCAGACGGACTTCTATTGGCTTAGTTTGGGATAAATGCTCAAGTAGCTACTGAAACTCTATTCGAAATGTTACTATGAGGATTTTCTAGATCAAAGGACTTAACTGAAGCCTAAGGTCTGATTCTTATTTGTCTTTTTTCATTTGTAAAAGTTGGCTATTTATCAGAATGCACCCGAAAATAGATGAATTTTCCCTGTAATGCAAGAAGATAGGGAGTCTTAGTGTTCACAGGACACTGACAGCTGGGAAAAGTGGAATCTTCAGATGTACTGATTACCTTTAATAGAAATACTACAATACTAGTAACGTAGAATTTCTGAATCTAACAAGTATAGGAAAGCTACACAATCAAAACTACTACTAACTGTGGATTTCTGGCATGTGTTTCGAAGCCTGTCAGATAGAACATGTGAATGCAGTGTATAGGTAGATATGCTGTACTTATGTGATGTTGTTCCTACCAGAACTCAGATGATTAATATTTCCACTGAACATAAATAATTGAAGCAGCTTTCATAAAAATTATGGGTAAAAACTCTTTGAAGTCAAGCAGTCTACAGAGTAGGATAAAATGATGGGTCTGGAATAAAAGATACACAACACTTGTCTCTAATATGAGACAACATATTATTAGGTACAGAAAAATACTGTATTAGCAGCCCCAGTTACAGTACGGTAGTGGTGCAAAGAATAATAGTACTGGAACTGTGCGGTTACATAGTTCAGGAGCATGAAATTCTCCGGTTAGGGGATACGGCCTTAGCTCACTTAGAGTGTAATCTGATCATATAAATATGTGCACAGACACACCTATGTTCAAAAACCTATAAACATATATTAAAAACTTAGAACATACCTGCTGTTTCATATTTCTCTTTAAAAAATGCTGCATTAGCATCATATGCTAGTGCAAGAGGTGGTTAAATATCTGTAGTTCCTCTGACAATTTTGGTTTTATTTTTTCATTAAAATTAATTTTCTTATTTTCATACTCTTAAATCAGGGTCACACCAAATGTTCTACAGCCATAAATACGTTGAAGGGAGTGGAGCATCTCTTTTTATGAGGAATGGCTGAGGGAGCTGGGTCTCTTTGGTTTGGAAAAAAGGTGACTGAGGGGTGATCTCATTCATGTTGATCAAGATGGAAAGGGTGGGTGTCAGGAGGAAGAAGCCAGGCTCTGCTCAGTGGCTTCCAATGACAGGCCAAGGGGCAATGGCTGTCAGCTGGAACAGAGGAGGTTCCACATAAGCATGAGAAGAAACCTCTTCACAGTGAGGATGACAGAGCACTGGAAGGGGCTGCCAAGGGGAGTTGTGGAGTCTCCTTTGTGCGACTGGATCTAGAGGATCCTGCTCTTGCCTCTGGCAGGGGGATTGAACTGGGTGACCTTTCAAGGTCCCTTCCAATCCCTAACACTCTGTGATTCTGTCTTTAAAAGTGTTAGTAGAAGTTTATTTAGCTCAGAAGCAAGCCAGAGTATTCCCCTACTTCCACTGAGTAGTGAAGGTTACATCCTTCTGTAATTTGTTGATTACATTTTAAAAACAAATCCTGACCATTTTCTGTAGCTGCTTTAGAAAGCAAACATTGGATTTGTCTAAATTTTACAGTACTTTATTGAAAGAGTAAAAATCTGGAAGTCTTATAGCAGGCCACTGGGAAATGACAGTATTTACCAGCTCACTACCAGAAAGTATCCTCATTGTAACTGTTGTGATTTATTTGCAAGAAGGTATTTGTCTTTGTAAATTATTTGCAATGGTGATACTACAATTTGAGGGATCTTAGTGTAGATAGATTGTGCCTAATGTCTCTTGTATTGCTTTCTAGATATGTTCCTGTGTTTTCAGGGTAAGTTGTGTGACAGGACCTTAGAATCTGTCCTCTGTTTCAGTAGCAGCTCTGGCCTTCAAGGCAATTATAAAAGTATTCAGAAATATTGAGCTGATTTCAGGATTTATGCAAAACAATTGATTTGTGTGGGGAGACATATAATGGTAGGTGTTTCTGGCTGAAGATGGCCTGACTTACCTCAGGAATATGGCTGATGTTCTGCATCTGCATTCCCTCTCTCATGGAAAATATTTCACTAGTATGTTGCAGTTCTTCTGACAAAATCACCTGATGGGCAGCAACAACAAAAAAGAATCAACCAAAAACCACAGGTGCTGCCTGTTCCTGTACACACACACACACACACACAGTGGGAAAATGCTTTGAACACCTCAGTGGTTGTGAGCCAGGCAGGACTGTGTCCATCTCACACCCCCTGTTGAGCACATACATGAGAAAGTAGGGAGGGATATGTGAGCATGAGCAGTGATCTTTAAAACTGGGGACAGGGTGTATAAGAAGCAAATTACTCTGAAATACATTTATTTGCCTCACAGATCCATTTCAAATGTTAAGAAAAACAGTGCAACTGTTGGTGCTCTGATCAAAGCAGCTCCAAAAGCATAGGGTGCTGCAAGAAATACATCTGCTTCAAGAGTCCTCAAAGTTGTTTAACTGAATAATTCCAATGGTTTCATTACATTTAAGAGCAGCTGTTAGGCACAGTCAGGATGCCAATATAAAATCAACATATGTAATCTTGGCCAAGTTGGGTTTTTTCCCCTCAAAGAGGATATTTGTGCCAAGAGCATATGCTGCTGAAAAGACTAAAGCACGGTCCCATTACCACTGCAGGGTACATAATTACATGAATTTACCTAAATATGGAAAAATTGTAACAAATAGGGGAGGCTTGGCAGATATTTTGGTTTCACATTTGGTATTTGGCATAACACAGTGTCCTGTTTAATTCCCATTGCTGCTACTTAGTGTTTCCTTTAATTGTGGAGCACATGGCAGCTCTTGTTCTATTTAATTTTCTCATAGCTGCTCTCACATTTTCGCTATGAGCACATTACATGAAAAAGCACATAAGTAGAGATTATACTGTACTGCACCCCGAGGGGAGAGCGTACAAAAATAGTAATTTCTGATGCATGAAAGCTTCTTGCATATAGAAGTTAATCAGTGTTGTAGGAAATAAGAACAGGATGCAATCCGTATGTGTGCACATAGTGAGAATAGTTCCTGGTAGCAGGAAAGGAAGCAGGGAGAGTATGTATCCCAAACCTCAACCAGTAGCTTTTGGTCTGTTTGGCATCCACCAGTGTCTGCAGTCTGGGGACTAATACTGCTTTCCTTTCCTGTAACAAATCCCTTATTCCTGTTGTTTGCTACCTATGACTTCCCACGCTTTAGAATGTCAACAAAAATCCTAGTGTCTGAGACTTTCAGTGACCTTGAAGATCAGGGCTAGGATCTGGTACACATTTAGAGCAGAAAATTAAATGTGCAGATCAGTGCTGCCTGGAATTTAGAACACGCGCCTTGTTATGGAGTGAGTGTGTTGTCTGTCTGTCTGGATTGAAAGAATTACTGCATCCAGGGCCTCATCCATGGTGATATTCAAGGTGAGGCAGGACAACGCTCTGGGCGAGCTGACTGAATTGAAGTTGTTGGACTAAATGCCTTTTGGAGGCCCCTTCCAGCCTGAGCCATTCTATGATATATTCTGTAGGTTGCACTAAGCATGTTATTATTTTTGTCTCAAAGTCCTGAAGTCTATGAACATTACATCCTTCTCACTTTTTGATACAGAAAAGGTCTTATACGATCTAGTTAACTTACCTTATATATCTTCATACAATCCTAATGAAAAGCTGTGCTGTAAGGGGATATAGCATGAACATCTTTAACCTCTATTGTAGGGTTCTGTGAGCCCTCATGAACTGTACTACCACTGTTACCGGTGTGTTCAGTAGCATGGATCTGTTGCTAAAGGAATTTTAGAATGTTAGGAACAATTTCTTGTTTCTGTTGTATCAGAGGTTATAATTTCCATCATCTTCCAGCTTCTACGGATGATGGTACAAAGCCCTAAACAACCTGCTAATAAAGTTTGTTAGTCATGCTTGAAACAGAGAGACTGCATTGTAACTCTTGGGATTTTAGAAGTGGTTTTATTGTTTTCATAAACGATTGCGATGCTTGATAGAGTAATCAGCCCACCCTTACAAAGTAAGGAAAGATACAGAAGGGAAAATGCATCACTGTACTAAATTTGCTGTGTTTGAATTCCTCTCTTATAAGCAAAGACAGAGTTGTCAGACCCCTGCAATAGTCACACATGAGGACTATAGCAAGCTGTAGTGGTATAAGACTTCATTGCTCCTGAAATTAATGTCCATTGGGGCCATCTCATACAAAGCCTTTAAAGAATGAATGTAAAACAAGCATAATAATAGAATAAATATGACATCTGTTACTCCAACACCTCTTAGTGGGGAATTAAATTAACAAATAGCAGGTTCAAAGATGCGTTAACACTTCAGTAGCATCTGTAACTGAAATATGAAGTGGGGGAAGGGTAATGGAGATGAGAGAGCTCTCAGAGAATCAATTGACACACAGGTAATTGAACAGCTATCCAGTGCAATTGTAAGGAAATTTATTCATTGCCATGTGAGGTATTTTATGCAGAATTTATTTTTTGGTAGCTGTTCAGAATCGTCAGTCTCAAATTAATAAGGGTAATTGGGCAATGAAAGGATTCCTTTTTAAAAAATGAAGAAATAATTCCCTAATGATATCCTTACCAATAAATGGGAAGAATTCCACATGCATTTCATCTTAGAAATAGCTCGACAGGGTTGTATAAATAATCACACTGAGGTGGCTTGTCAGTTTGGAGCTCTAACAGTCAAGTTTGCTGTGTACCAATAGCAGCTTAATCGGTGAAGAGCCAAAAAATCTTTGTCTTCATTGGTTTTTCTCTAAATAACTTGCAGTCATATTGACTGCTTTTCATTGGACATGTCTGCATGTGCATCTTTTCAGAGCACAAGGGTGGGTAACAAAAATATGAAGGAATATGTAATCCGTGGGAAAAAAACCCCAGTAAACCTCATTAAGAAAGGTTATTGCACCTATAACAACTTCTCTCAGTGCTCATTGATTAGAGATTAAACATTATCCTTTGTGCTATTCAGATTGGGATTTTTAATTAGGATGTCGTTATTACACAGATATACTAAATGCTAAATTGATTCTTGAGACCTTTTGAAATAATGGCACAACTTCTGCAAAATGAAAATCATAATAGATTATTGACTTATACTCGGCTTTTGGTTCAAGGGCACATTTCCAATGTCAACATTTTCAATATCTTCAGTTTCATGCAAAGAGACACTCATAATTAAGCTGATATTAAAAGTTTGTGCCTATTGACTGCTTTTTTTATTAATGACAAGAACACAGCATTGATTGTCCTTGAATTATAAACAGCGAGCAGGGATGCCTGTTGACAACATGTAAATATGCTACTTGATTATTTTATTTAACAGTTTCTATCCATGCAAACTTATACAGTTTCTATGCTATAGAGTTTTATACGGGAGACACATACTTCGTCTGGAAGCTCTTCTTAGATGAAGAAATTGTTGTTTCTATACAAAATATATTGGGTGCCTGAAGTTTAGAATAGATTCTTAAAGTAACTTTCAGGGTAGACATTCTAAACAGGAAATGTAGCTTTTCTAAGCGGGCAAATGTTTTTATGTAGTGGTGTCCATTTACTTAAATCAGGTCTAAATATAGTTCTTAACTCAGCCTTCATGATCAGACCTGTTCAGCCTCAGATTTTTTTGGTAAACTTTCAAACAAGCTTAACTGTCTAGCTAAAGAGTTTTATTTTCAAGCATTCATGATATATGTGGCTTGTAGACAGGCTGCAAATCTGAAGCCTGCATCTTTTCCAGGGTATTTTGAAAAGTCCGCTTCAGCAACTGTCAAAAGTGAAGATGGGTCAAGAGAGATCAGGAAGGGGCAAAGCGATACATGGGAGGTTTCCATGTCTTTGAATTAATTCTTATGAAGTTTCTGCTTGTAGTGACTAATGTAATTAATCTCCATTGAGCTGTGTTTTACAACAAGTTTTGTTAAGATTGTTATCGTCTGATTAAAACGAGATTAGACCAAAGACAGTTAACAATTGTTAGTTTCCCCAGATTGACTGAGCAAGTTTAGTTTAGCAAGGAAAAATATTTCTGCACTCTTTAACACTTAGAATCAAAGAATTTATTTTAGAAATCTTTCCTATCAGTTTGTCTTGTCAGAAAAGATGCTAAAGGTGTCTTAAAGAAAAGGTCTGTGAAAATGACCTTTTAAAGCACAAAAAATAATGTCCAGTTTCATTGTAAGCTCCACACATCACATATACCACAGCACTGCTTTGTACCTGTGCTTGAGGTCTGTTTCCTTTTGTTTATGTAACTTAGATTTTAGTTACTTTGTGCTCTTCTGAATAACTTAACATTTTCTGTTCTGGAGCACTCTATTTGAATGAAACTTTTCACACAATATTGAGCAAAAGCACAGGAATCATAGAATCACGGAATTATTGAGGCTTGAAGAGATCTCCAAGCTCATCCAGTCCAACCATCAACCCAACCTCACCCTGCCCACAAAATTCTGTCTCTCAGGGCCACATCAACTTGTATTTTTTAACCCCTTCAGGGATGGGGACTCCCTCTTTTCTTGGGCAGCTTTTTCCAACATCTGCAATATCTGGACACTCTGCAGGGAAGAAATTTTTCCTAAACCTCCCCAGGCACAACTTGAGGCCATTTCCTCTTGTTCTATCACTGGTGACTTGGGAGAAGAGGCCCCAGGAAGTTTGATTAAAAATATTCCAGATCAACAAATTCCTGTTAGTATTTTTGAGTAGCAAAATCATATTCTCATATTCTTCTTCATATATTGGAAGTAAAAGAAATTTGTGAGGGGAAATACTTATTATTTCTTTAATGATGCAAATAACCTTATAGGGTGGGTTGAACTGCTATGTGCTCTAATGACAAGTATACTATAGTTGGAGCAAGGGGGAGAAATGGTATCAGTGGTATCCGTAAAGACATGCAAAGCAAACTAAAGCAAGCACAACTATGTTTAGTAAAGACTTCCACCTTAATAAAGCTGCATTTCTTTTCTTTTGAATAAAGAAATGAGCAGGACTAGGGAAGATCAGAAGACATAAGGGTAGCAGCTATTAGTAATAGTGAAAGGTATTTGGGAGCAGAAGTTCTCTGAAACTTGGGGCATGGTATTAAGGTATGAAAGAACCCAGTCCTCATGTTGCTAAAGTACTAGAAGTTATAACATTATCACTGAAATATGGCATCGGTGGCCATAAATGGCCAGAGGTAATAGAATGGCATGAATGTTTTCAGTTTCTCAGCAGGGTAAATTTGTTTTCTTCTTGAAGCTAGTCAGCTATTAAATCTCATCCAAATTAAGACTGGAAATGCACAGAACTATAGTTCCTTGTAGGTTGTGATGCTGGTTTGGTGTCTTTTAAGTTTCAAAACAAAAAGAAAACTCTTCCCATGGCCAAGATTATCCAGTATCTGTCTTGAAAAGGGGTAATTCTCTTAGGAGATGGGACATGCCCAAGGTCTTAAAATCTCTGTGGCTATCCAGATCACTCTGCTTTGGGTTTCCAAGCTTTTAGCTAGGTGATGTAGTCCATTGGCCTGAGGGTTTTCTTATTCTGTCCCTGGAAGAGCTTAAACTGAGATTGTCAAGACTCTTTTTTCTATCTACTTTAAGCCTTTTTCCATTTAGGTTTCTTGAGACCTTAGGTTTCAGTATAACCTCCATATGTTTGAGGAAGATGAAGCCATTAATACTTTGAGAATGTGTGCTGCAAAAATAGGAAAAAAAAAATAGAAGGTGAGGCGTTACCATGTGCGCTTGACCTGTTTGGGTACTTCATGTTTGCTGTCATAGGCAGCTTATCGGTGGTGGATGTCTGGTCTGACTCAGTGCAATGTTCTAATAGAAATATCTTTAACTTGTTGAGCATGAAAACATCCAATGAAACCCTAAAAAGCTTCAGAAACATGGAAGAAACATCCTCGTATCCAGTGGAGTCCATGGGAATTTAAATCCTAGTCTCCCTTAGACCCTATGAATGAAGGCCACAGACTGGCCTCACCTCTGAGGCAGTAAATATGCTTCTGTTCTTTTGGGTGCAAGCAGTTCCTGGCAAAGTGCTTCACTGGACATTGGTTCTTGTTTACTACCAGTCTTCCTTGTTGGTTCCTTACAAAGTTTGAAATCAGAAAAATGCTAATAAATTGTTCAGGTTTTCTATCTGCAGCTGTAAGGATTAGTGGGACATGGAAAATGAGTGGTTTGGGTTAATTTTTAGCAAATAAGGACTCTGTCTCAATGTGCGATTGCTTAGATTCTAGGTTAGTGCCAGGATGATGAAGGCAGTTACAGTTATCAATGTAGTTAGTTGTTAATAGTCAAATGTTACAATGAAGTATGTGGAAAGCCAGAAGAGAAACACATTAAATCTGACTTTAAATTTTCTAAGTACAAAATATCTCTCTGAGATGGCACATGCTCTCAACTTAGAGATGTTGGAAAGGAAGATGAAAGGAAAATGTCCCTTCTGGCAGCACTGCTAGAAGTTCTGTATTTTACACCTCTCTCTTAGGTCAATAGTAAGTAAAACATTTTATGAGATACCTTCTTGGCCTAATAGCTCTTCCTGAAAAGTAATCCTTGTCCTCTTAAAATGAGACAGGCATGTAGGTAAATGATACCAGTCAACTTTCTCTGTGTGGTTGCTTTCTAAATATAAAATTTGTTATTACAGTCTTAAATCTCTGCTTAGGTGGGACTCTGTACCAACATCCTACCTAATCAAGAGCAGGAACCATCTCCTCTATAACTAAGAATAAAATGCTGTGTATTGAAAATGTACAGAAATGTTTTTCTTGAAGTCAAACAATTTGTGTCCTCTTTGCTGGCCTTATGAAATCCAGCCTTCATGCATTGCTGCTCTTGGAGTGTCTGCAGAGAGATTCCTGGCTTTAAACCAGCATTAGCTAGAATCACTGTAAGCCAGTGCTCTGCATAAACTAGAACAAAAATTGAATCTGACTTGGAAGCAAAACCACGCATAACTTTTCATCTAGCCTGTCTTCTACACTGCTCTATCTGATTCAAACAGAATAATTAATTCTGCTAAAATTAATTATGAAGGTGCACTTGTAATTTGAATATAGGTAATCATAGAATAGTTTCAACTGGAAGAGACCTTTAGGATCATCAAGTTCAACCCTTTCCTAGCCTTATCAGTACCATTAAACCCTGTCCTCTAGTGCAATATCTACCCTTCTTCTTAAACACCTCTGGGGATGGGGACTCAACCCGCTCCCTGGGCAGGCTGTTCCAATGTCTGTCAACTTTTTCAGGAAAGAAATTTCTCCTGACATCCAACCTGAACTTCCTCTGGTGCAGCTTAAGGCCATTTCCCCTCATCCTATCACTGATCACTAGGGAGAACAGACCAGCCCCTGCCTCACTACACCCTAATTTCAAGTAGCTGTAGAGAGCAATAAGGTCTCCCCTCAATCTCCTCTTCTCCAGGCTAAACAGCCCCAGATCCCTCAGCTGTTCCTCATATGACAATGCATAACAAAAACAGGAAAATTAAATAGAACCAAACTCATATTTGTGATTGTGCTTGACGATCTTAAAGGTCATTTCTAGCAAAAATGATTGCTAGTCTCTATGTAGTGGTCTAAAATGTGAGTTTAGGTCTGCAGACAGATTTAGACATATGCAGCTATGTTAATGTGAGAAACTACACTTTGTCTCTTAGAGCAGCTGTGTGGTGTATTGCTTATTGGAATTAGAGCATTCTGTAATAAAACGGGAGTCTAGAAAAGAGCAGAAAACTTTCTTTTTCTTGTTTTTATTAACACTTAGCAAAAACAGTGGGTTTTATTGTGTTGGTAGTAATTTGATGTGTGATGTCTTCCTCGTGATTCAAGTACCAGTGAATAGCTCATGCATATTGTAGGATTTATGATAACTCTGAGTAGTGCAGTGGCAAAGTATTCTTGAATAACACTGTTTCATTTGTCAGTGATGAATTAAGCTTGGTATAGATACACGACTTTTAGGAAAGTTGCCTATTTACTTATGCTTTCACAACAAGTATTTCTCGAAGCCTTTAAATAATATTTTGTATGGTAACATCCTGCACTGATTCTGAAAGTAGAAGCTGGTTGTCTCTATTTGGTGATATTAGTTGATGTGATTACATCATGCAAAAATGGAAAAGATCCTAAACCACAAACCACAGAACCAGAAACTAGAATAAGGGCACTGTTTGCCCTTCTGTGGATCTCTTCATCTCTGATTCAGTCATCCAGAAGAAAACTGGCATGCTCGTTGCTTGTCATTTACAGCTTATCCTACCAACATGATTCTGTCTAATCTTCATCGCAGACAGCTAATGTAGTCAGGATTGTCCCACAACAGGTGTATTTCTTTGAAATAAGAGCACATGAAGGCCATTTGAATTTACTTTCTGACAAACCAAGGCAAATTGAGATGAAGCCAATCTTTCAGTTGCATACCTGAAAATAATTTTGAGGGGTTGTTATATTTTTCATAGTTTTACTAGAAGATGATTGCCTGAACAATTTTCAGGAAGAATAACATTCAAGCTCCTTGCTGTCTCTATGAATATATTAGAAATATTTTGTATACTTATATATTAATAAAACTTAACATAGATTAATCTGTAGAAGATGGATGCTTCTCAAAATAAGGATGTGTAGCACAGCTATGATAAATTAAATCAAAATCCTATGCACTTTGACAGATATTGGTGAATAATTATAATATATGTAATATGTATTTATAGAGTATATAATTATATATAAAAAACTTTGCTGTGCACATATGGCACTACAAAATGTGAGAATGCTGATACCACAGTTGATGTGTATTTCCACTTAGAGCTCAAAATGAGCTAAACAAGCTCTTGTAGCAGATAGTGAAGACGAAATGCCTTTAATACTGCACTACATGATAGACTTCTCATATTTTAAATGCCTACATGAGGTGGTGGGGACAGACTAATGTAATTGTACGACTTGATCTAGGTGATTCTGCTCTGGTAGGGGGATTGGACTAGATGGCCCTTCCAGGTCCTTTCCAATCCCTAACATTCTGTGATTCTGTAATTCTGAGAATATTTGAAAAAGTACTGCTAAAGATAGGAATTAATACAAGAATTCTTTATGTGCTATAAATCCAGTTGTGGCTACATAGAATACAACTTTCCAAATAATTCTCATTTTTATTCAAGGTAGTATTACCTGATTGCTTTTCACAAAGGTGTCTTGGTAAAACAGGGCTGCTGGTCGGAATGCTTCAACTATTCTACAGAGACAGAAACTTTGAAGAGAGGGAAGGAAATTCATCCTGGTAGTGGAGTGCGACACAGAGTTCAAATATGCTGGTTATCCTGGTAAAAATGTTCATGTGTTTAGGGATTTTGTGTTGGCCACTGTGTCTGCCTCTGAGCTCAGAAGGCTCTCAGATACTTGCTGCTGCATACGTGTTTGCAGAACTTCCACGAACATTGCAGACTGGCAGCAAAAAGGGACTTCTTGTCTGCTTTACAGTCTAGAGTAAAATCTCAGCAATTGTTTCAGCAAATAAAATTACAAGTCGAACTAAACAAAAAACTCCACTGCTCCCCAGACCTAAAAAGAAACAGTTAACTATTCACATACTCACATAAGCCAATCTGTTGATAAAAACTTAAAAGATTGAGATTCAGGTGAAAGTACAATCGACAGCCTGTTCATGGTTGATGAAGAATGTTCCCAGGTGCTTATCTGAACCGATGTATTGCACCCACAATCTTTCATGGGGGAATATTCATTTTTTATAGTTCTTGAACTCTAAGATGGAGATGCAGCTTCAGAAGGGATGATGAAATATTTTTGGTATAGGACAAGTTTTAGTGGAAATGTTTCATTAATTCTTATAAAGAAACCTTTTCCCTTGATTTTTTTCATTAACTCCAGCATGTAGTTGCAATTACAGCTGTTCAGGGAATACAATGGCAGAAATTAATTATTCATGGCTTTTGTCAAGGAACACATAAAGCGATATTTATTCTCTCAAATACAGATTTAACTGCATGACTATACAAGCAGCGCTTACTGCTGTACACAGCAACGCAAAGTCCAGAACTGAGTGCACTGCCCATCGATACATACAGAGAATTGCATGAACAGTTTGTGTTCAGATTTTCTGGCTTAGCATGCATGAAATATTCACTTGAGATTTATTTTGCCTGTAACTAGTACAGAATTTGGGCATAATCACAGAATTGTTGAGGCCGGAAAAGCCCTCTGAGCTCATCCAGCCCAGCCCATGACCTAACATCACCACATCGGCCAGACCAGGGCACTAAGGGCCACAGCCAGTCTGTCCTTAAACACCTCCAGGAATGGGGAGTCCACCACTGCCCTGGACAGTTCATTCCAGTGTCTAACCACCCTTTCCATGAGGAAGAGCTTCCTAACATCCAATCTAACCTTCCACTGGCAGCTTCAGGCCCTGCCCTCTCATTTTATCACTAGCTGCGTGGGAGAAGAGCCTGATCCCCAACTGACTACAACCTCCCTTCAGGGGTTTATAAAGAGGCAGATGTTCCGCTCTGAGTATCCTTTTGTCCAGACTAAACAGCCCCAGCTCCCTCAGCTTCTGTTCATAAGACTTTCCCTCTGGTTCCTTCACCAGCCTTGCTGTTCCTCTGGAGATACTCCAGCCCCTCAGTCTCTTTCTTGAAGTCAGGGGCCCAGAGCTGCCCCCAGTACTCAAGGAGAGGCTTCACCAGTGCCCGGTAGAGAGGGATAATTACTTCCCTAGTTCTGCTGGCTACACTATTCCTGATACTAGCCAGGATGCCAGTGGCCTTTTGTGCCACCTGGGCACACTACTGGTTCATATTTAACCAGTTCTCAAACAGTACTGCCAGGTTCCTCTCTGCCAGGCTGCTCTCTAGCCTTTCATCCCTCAGTCTGCAGCTGCAGGGGGTTATTGTGGCCAAACTGTAGGACCCTGCCCTTGGCTCTGTTAAACCTGATCCTGTTGGCCTCTGCCCATTGACCTCACCCATCCAGATCTCTCCGCAGCATCCTCCTCCCCTCCAGCAGATTGACAATCCCCCTCCTGCTTTCAACCTGGTGTCATCCATGTATTTACTAAGGAGATAGTCAATCCTCTCATCCAGGTCATCACTAAAGATGTTGAATAGAACTGGGCCCAGCACTCATCCCTGTGGGACACCGCTGCTCACTGGACACCAACTGGATGGGATACCATTCACAACCACTCGGTCATCCAGTTAGTTTGTAACCCAGCAGAAGGCATGACCAGAGGATTTGGAATGACTTCAGCAAGTGTACAGCTACATGTGTCTTTAAAATCGTATCTAGTTTACTGAGCTCTAACATACTTAGATATTTTTCATATTTAATATTTTGCATAGACAAATAAACAGCTGAACAAACCATATACTGCGACCCATAAAATCTGGGAAGGCACCCACAAAACAAAATTAATATCTAAATATTCATGTTATGGAAAAGTATAGGCAAACCATACACTATAAAACAGCAAAATAATTATGTTTAGACTAATAAATAGCTCAAAGGTTGCTAAGGAGAATCCACTTTTTGCTGTCAGGGCTCTGAATCAAGGGATTTTTACTTAAATCAAGGATTTTGTAACACAAAACTTCCTTAGAATGCTCTGATAACTTATTTTTGTTAATACTTTTTATTCCAATGGGTTACCTAGGTGCAGCTCCACATGTGTATTTAGACATATAACTTCTGCCTGAGGATGTCAGTTGCATTCAAATCAATCATAGAAGGGTTTAGCCTTGAGCAGACCTTGAAGATCATCTAGTTCCATCCTCCCATTTGTCTGCTTCCCTTTTATGAAGTAGTTCTGTCTGTACCTACAAAAAATGATTTCTCAGAATTTATGTTGCTGGTAGTTTGTAGACTTTTAGCAGGAAACAGGAGTCAAACTGCTTGCTGCCATCTGCATGAACTCTTATCATGTTTAATACAATTTTAAGGAGGTTGATGGAGAATTTATTTCTAAATTGCTCTTTTTGCCTGACCAATCTGAACAAACCTGAATGGAAAAGACTGGGTTTGTCTTAATTGTAATAGAAATTCATTTATGCTGATACACTTGTGTAAAGTAACAAGAAGCTTAGTCCATTGAAAAAAATTTGCCACACTGTCTTTTGGAAGAATCAACATTCAGTGTTATGGGAACTGCATGTAGTTGAATTCTGAATAAATTCCTTTAGACGTGGCTGGTTTTCACATTTTTAGTCAATGTTGAAGGTGAAAGCTCTCCCATAGACAGAAATCCCAGGTTTGAAAACTTTATGAACATAAAATCTCTTTGAGCCAAAATAAATTTCTTTATAAATATTATATTAATTGATTTCTGTGAATCGAAAAGAGTGCAATTGAAAGGGAGAGAACAGGTAAATCTGCACCAGTTCTAAGGAAAGTAAAAGAGTATTTATCACACTTTGTTTCCCCCCAGTCCTTAGTAACATGATTCTGCATTGTGCTGTGTGCTGATGTAATGGGCTTTGGGTCATATTTATACATATTCATGTAAAAATATGTGAGTAGAGAAAGCAACCTGAGGGATGGGGCTCTTAATCCATTTGAAATAAACATCTTTACCTAGGTGGAGTCTGTGAAGAACCTACCATTTTTTAAAAAGCATAAGATTGAAGTTAATATATTGGAGAAGATATAAGGAAATGTTCAGGAAGTCAATTTGACTAAAACTAGTTTTAGGTACTCGGAACAGGAAACCATTTCCCAAGGACATTAGATCTTTCTAATGACTGTCTAACTAGAAACAGGCCATCTTAATTCTCAGCCCCGAGCAAGTACAAATGGCCCTGCTTCCAGACTTCATTACGATATTTATTGCGATTTGGATAGAAGACTTTTGACACCGTAGTCATAAAAATTACAGGGGACCACTTATCTGTGTTTGATATGAGACAGAATGTAGACTTGCAATTTCCAGCCTCCAGCAGGCTTTAACATTACTCTTTAATGCTTTTGATAGACACAGACCTCTCCAATTCAAAAGCTAGTGGTGGTCCAGTGTATTTCCTTCAAATGCATAATTTTCCTTCTCTTCTGAAGAAAACTAAGTGCCTATTGATGGCAGGAGCTATATAGTTGAATCTAAGCTTAAGTAACCAGGCAGAGACTGTAGTGTGTAATTTTACTTGAAAAACACAACTCTAATATTTATTATTCTGTACTATATTTTCTGTATTAAATGTGTCCAGCTCATGCCAGATCTTGCAGGAAAATGCTGTATAAACTGATGAAGTTAGACCTCATTATACTTGTGTCCTACTTCATTGGCCACGCTAATGACGCTTTTCTTGTTAGAATTCATGTCTTGCGAGAAGTGAGGAAGTTGTGTGCCATTTAAACTATAGAAGTAACTTCTCTAGGCCAATTACATGTCTGATTCAAGTTGGATTTATACTGACCAAGTATAGGGAGGTATCTACTTGATATGCTAGATCATGGGTGTTTTAAATACCAAGAGGAAGGCTGCTCTGAGCAGTCAGCTATCTGCTGCTTTAGGCTGCTCTGTTGGGCTACTTTGGACCACTTGTTCCTGGTAGTCATTCAATGAAGAAAAAGGAGGGCAGGGCAAATCCTTGCTATTGGAGAATCTCAAAAAGTATTAAACCTTTAATAAACTATAACATTAGTAGGGAAAGCACAAACAAATATAAGAGAAAGCAATGAATTAACTTTTGCTTTCACTCACATTTTCCTGCATCTAGTTATTACATCATGTATTTTAGGTCAAGATTTAGGTAAGTCACTGTTGTATGTTCCACATATACATAAGACAGTAAGTGTTTGTTTGCTTATACAAATGGTTATTAAATAGCAGAGCCAGAGCACTGTGACTACTGGTGTGGAAGGATTAGAAGTCTACAGTTACATTTTTTACTAGAGCAGATTAGCATCCCAGTTTGGAGATACTGGATGTAGTGTTTGATTCATCTTGGTTTTATCCAGATATGTCTCCTGTTCATTGCTAGTACAGTAATCAGAGCTAGGTTAGAGAACAATGGAAACCACATTATTTCATGGCTCATCTCTGAAGGGAATCCCTTGCTGTGTGTTTAGTTACATTCCTAAGTTATTTCTCATCTGAAAAACAGACTAGCTAGGCAGTTGATATTGTGTAAACCAGGCCTAGTCTCTATCCCATAAGCATCTCTGGAAACTTGTTATATTTCATTTCTACTCTGAATTTGATGTTTGCATATCCCAAATGTGCTATTTTGCTGTTTCTATTTTTTTAAAAACAAATGTCTTAACCTTATTAGCAAGCATTTAATTTAATCACTAAAGCCAACTTTTATTTCTGAATATAAAGAACACTTACGTAGTGCTTTCTTTTAATAGATCACAGACTGCTCTGTAAAGGAAAGTACATAATTTTTCTTCTTCCATGTGGAGCAAGGAAGAGGAAGTGGTATTAAAGGAATTTGGGACTAGAGCTGAGATTTAATTAATTCACATTGTTAAGTTAGGAACTTAGAAATACTGTAGGGTGTTTAATTAGTGGTAAGAAATGCACTCTAAAGCAGGTAGGTATTTCAACCAACTTAAACAGGTTTACAGTGATTATGATAGACAGTGAACAGCATCAACTGGAATTGGAGATTTAAATGAAGAGTCTAAGTTAGTGCAGTTTACAGTTGAGTAGGAAATAAGGTCATTAACATCCAAAGTAGAGAATCTCTTCGAAACGATCTTCCTATTTAGCTCTGCTGAGATTTAAAAACAATATTGCAATTGCTTTGTTTTGGACTGGTCTGCTCATTCTTCTTCTTGTTTGTGATTTGGGTAAGAAGTCACTAAAGAAATATTTTCCTCAAGTTAATTATCAATTAATGTTCACATTGTATCATATGGGCCATATCTATTATTAGAGGCAGCAGCAGCACTATTATATTTCCTTGCTCCAAGATGCCTTTTACTTAATTGGTCAGTAGGATTAAAAACATTCTGATGCAGTGAACGCATTTAATGGTCTCACACCTCACTTCCCATAAAGCTGCATTTCTATTTCTATTCTGCATCCTTTTAAAGCACTCACCTAGTAATTTACCAATGTAACCAATTAGACTACAAAAGAGGTGAGATTTCAGGAGCTGCTTGAAAATTACTGGCCCCTTTCAGATCTACAGCAGAGGAAGCTTGCCTACAATTTTAATTATTATTGCTTTTATGTGTCATTTAATAGTTTGGTTAAAATTAATTTCATTTGCAGTAACTTATTTTAAAATGAGTGTTTAAGTGGAGCTCAGGATGTATGGAGACAGTTTGCACAGATGTCTTCAGAACTGAATTTACTCACTAATATTTGCCTTAAAACAGTCTATAAATACAGATTCTGTCCATAGTTCTGCAGTAAGAAGGTATTTTGTTGATGAAATAGTTATTTGGATGACACATCTGAGTTAGGATTATGTAATTATTATTATTTTCAGATTTTTCATTTAAATAATTGATGATCAGCTTATCAAACTAAATGTGCACATCACGTGTTAAAAGCTTCAGCTGTATCACAGTTGAAAACATATAAATGGGACAGAATGTAGAATCAGTATTAAGTGTACAAGGGATATTCTGTTTCCTAAAAGTGACAGCATTTCTCCTTGGGCTTTGCCTTTAGGAAAGATTTTATCTTCAAGTAGTTCAGTCCTTTTCTTAAATTTTAGTGATAAAAGTAGTTGCTGCTTTATAGACAAAGCACTCTAATAGTGTTTAGAATAAACGTCTGGATGGTATAATATTCTAGTAGTGTATCACTACTGTATCATCATCAAGAGTATCATTACAGTGCTAGTACAATATTCTGTAGTGGCACAGGATCTTCTAAGGCACAGTTGTTGACTGTAACTTTCCTTCACTGTTTATTGTTAAAGTGTCCAATCTTCCATCTAAATTCTATTTCCTCTGAGATTCTGAGGTGTGCTTTTAGTAATCTACTTCCCCACGCACATTGCTTTGCACAGCTTTCACGTATGCCTGAATTTTGCAACAAGCCACAAGGCTTGTTCTGTGCTAAAGCAGGAAAAGAAATCTGGGAAAATTCTCTGATACATAACAAACACCATCAGAAATGGTTTCATAGCGGTGTTTTCCCCTTGTTTGCATTGAAAATAAAAACTTGGTATTAATTACACTTAAGCTGATTCTAGGATTGTATTCCAGAAGAATTTGAACGACTAAGAGAAAACAGGATCCTTTCTAATAGCCTGGGAAAGTGCAGGAAATGCAGGTGATTGAGTGGTCATATTTCACCAATTCATTGAAAACTATTGAATATTACTCTATAAAAAATTGTTTTCAGAGAATTCTGACTGAAATATGAACAGTCAATTTTGTGTGCAAACGAATGAACCTGAGATACTCCAAATTATGTCGTCTACACCTTCTCTTATCTTTCTTATTATTCATTGGAGCTCATGGATTCACAAGGGGTATGAAAGGGCAGTTTCATGTTGCAAGAGAATGTTTATTTGTTTAATTTTAACTGACAGATCCAATAAAAAATTTATAAAGTTTCATTAATAAGAGCAGGCCATAAAGGGGACCTAGTTATAGTCAGATGTTCAAAAAGTTTCTGAGTACTAAACACACAGCTTTCTGCCCTACTGTGCCTGCAGCAGTTGTTGTTATCACCTGTGCAGCATGTCAGCAGTACGACCAATATCAAAGGCATCATCTTGTTTACCTTATGCACCACTGATGGTGTGTTAACTACCTGTTCTGTTCTCAGCCAGAGATTTTACTGGTAACTTTCTTTGGTTCTCTTAGAATGAGCTACTTTAGGCTGCCTAGAGAAGGATGGAGGCACCATCCCTGGAGGGGTTCAAAAAACAAGCAAATATGGTGTTTCAGGAGATGGTTTAGTGGTTCAGGGTTGTAGAGTAGTCAGTTGGTAACCTCAAAGGTGATTTTCAACCTTGTTGATTCTACATGCAGAATTGCATTGATTATGTATTTTGTTTCTAGTAAATATGAAGAGTGTATTATACCCAGTCACTTCTTTGTCTGTAACTCTTGCATCTCTGCGATCTTGTTCTGTGCATTGCATTTTTATCAAGTGCTTTCACAGAATCACAGAATAATCCTGGTTGGAAAGGACCTCCCAGATCGCTGAGTCCAACCTGTCCCCACACCAACAAAACACCTACATACCTGAGATTGAAAACCACAAAATAACCCCCTCTGTGCTGCCACTGCATTCTGTCACCATGGCTACACGGATCTTCAACACCTCCAGGGATGGTGACTCAACCTCCTTCCTTGGAAGGCTGTTGCAGTGCCTCACCACTCTGTAAAGAATTTCTTCCTAATATCCAAACTAAACCTCCCCTGCCTCAGCTTCAGACCATTGCCCCTGCTTCTGTCAGCAGTCACCAAGGAGAAGAGGCCAACACCCACACTTCCACAACCTCCTTTCAGAGAGTTGTAGAAGGCAAGAAGATCTCCCCTCAGCCCAACCCCTTCTCCTCCTATCCCACCTAGATTTCATTCTTTCATCTGGTTTTCATTTCAGATGCACGAAACGCACAGTGAAATGTTAATGGTGCGGAATGAAAACAAATGCAGTCTTACCAAGAACTATGCAAATACACTTTTTTTTTTAAAAAAAAAGGTGTGGGTTTGGAAGAGTGCAAAAGGTGCAACGTCTTCCTAAGGTGCAAGAGGATTCTTAACTGTCTCTTCTCTGCAGAGCTCTGTCCCTTGGTTAGCTGTTTCTAAACATAGCCATCCGTTCATTGCTATTGATTATACCAGGGCCTGGGATGGTGTGTGGCTATTCAGGTCTGCCTTTCTCCTGATGCACCTTTGCATGGGTGCATGAAGTCCTGTGTAGACAGAATTGCACTGTAATGGCTTGATGCTGTATGTTGTCTATTTCTTTAGTTCCAAGTGCTGAACCATCTATTTTTATTTTTTTTTTTTTGTTGCACTGACAGATTCTAAATAATCTGTTTACCTTTCTTGAAGACGGAAGGTCACTTTTTATTTGTATTGGTTTTCATTGAAAGGGTGATCTGATTTTGGAATGAGCTGCCCACGGAGGTGATCGGGTCACCGTCTCTAGAGGTGTTCAAGGTTAGGCTGGATGAAGTGCTGAGTAGCATGATCTAGATGTCAGATGTTTAGGTTTACTTGGTTGGTTTTAGGTTGGACTGGATGATCTTTGAGGTCTTTTCCAGCCTCATCATTACTGTGATACTGTGATACTGTGTGAGTTATAGGGGTTTTTTTTGTCTCTGTCATTTTGTTTACTTCTATAATTTGCTGCAGGCCAGGGCTGAGGCAGGTAGTTGTACCTAAGTAGTATGGATTGTGCTCTGTGATGTGAACTGGGATAGTGAGACTGTGTTTCCATATTCATGGTAGTAAGATGGGGTTTTTTCCTATTTTAATTTTTTTCCAAAATATGAAATATTTTCATATTGTTGATCAAAGTATACATGCAGGAACCTAAGCAGATGCTTTACTGTATGTTATTGCACCTAATACCAATGGTAATATTGTAGCCCCTTCATAAACAAGATGTTGAGAAAAGGCTAATTTTGTAAACAGGAGTGTTTCTTGTGAGTAAATCGATGTTTTCAAACCTGACAATATCTTCATACTGTCCTAAGCCGTGTGTAGTTATTGTACACTGTGCTGTATAATAGCCAGCTCTGCTAAACAGCCTGGGCTTCCAGAGAATTTTCTCTCAAGTTGGGTCATAAGCCAACAGTCTGACTCTTGAAAATGTGCCAAATTCAAAGAATAAATGTCATCTCTGATGTGATAGTTAAGGTCTGTCATTAAGCAGAAACCTGTAAGTAGTGATTC
Organism: Upupa epops; assembly: GCA_013397515.1. Classification (NCBI taxonomy): domain Eukaryota; kingdom Metazoa; phylum Chordata; class Aves; order Bucerotiformes; family Upupidae; genus Upupa; species Upupa epops. Next base: position 605,204 of record VZRI01007958.1, read on the forward strand.
AGCTCCATGTTTTCTTTTCATTCTCCAAACAGCCTCTGTTTCTGGTGGCAGATTTAATGGTATGATTTACAGCTCTAAAAGACCTTTATCAGGGCCAGAAAAATGACAAACAATAAATATATGGAGCATTATGTTAACAGCCACCACACAATACCTTGTCAGCTCCAGCTTGATAGCGATACATTTTAATTTTGTCTTTCATAAAAAATCTTGGCATGCCTGCCTCATTCGAACACAGACTTGGAAGTCAAGTGTGTCATTCAACCATGCAGTTTATCACCCTCCATATTTTTTGTCCTTTTCACTTAATGTCATCTCTATGGCAACGAGCATCGCCCTGGAAATAATTTTCAAAACAACTTATTTGTTGGAGAGGGACTGATTGAAAGTTCAAAGATGTTTTGTTTAGAGGAGCAGGTTTAGTTTTTGTTTAATAACAGTTCCGAAGAGTTCTGTGTTTTGCGATTCAGTGATTCTGTGTAAGCAGCACCAAACTCAATTCAGCCAGAGAGAGACTAGGAGCAGATCCTTGCTAAAATGCTTTACTTTCCCATTCAGAAACTCACAGCAGAATAATTGTAGTGGGAACTAAGAGAACAATTTGATGCTTGAACTTTACCCCAAAATAGGTATCTGTCTGAATATGGGTCCTTTATGGGAAGGTCCTTTATGGGAAGCTGTTGTAATTGTGCTTGCAGAGTGATATAGGGGCACTACCTTAACCCAGAGAGGAACTGGCTTCTGTTTTTCTGCACTTCTGTGCATGGTACTTCACCTGAAGTTTAATAAAAGCTAAATAGAGCAGAAGATTTACAGTTTGCTCCATTTTACTTAGGAGTGTGGTTAGGGTTTGTCTCACAGAATCATTGAGGCTGGAAAAGACCTCTGAACTCATCCAGCTGAGCCCAGGACCTGACATCACCACATCAGCCAGGCCATGACACTAAGTGCCACAGCCAGTCTGCCCTTAAACACATCCAGGGATGAGGACTCCACTACTTCCCTGGGCAGTTCGTTCCAGAGTCTGATCACCCTTTCCAGGAGAAAGGGCTTCCTAACACCCAACCAACATTCAGTCAATGTTACTTTGACTGCTGTGGATCTGAATATGCATTTCAGAAGAAATCATCAGTACAAGTAATAGCAAATGGAACCTCTCATGAACTGCATCTCTTTGAGTCTGCACATGGCCATGTTTAGATGCCATAAGTTAAAATCCCAGCTGGATGATCCTGACACTGTTGAGTTTTTCACATAAGTAAATAGTGCACCTTGCAGTTCTGTTCATCTCCACAAACCATGAATACCATCTGCATCAAGAGTAGCATGACCAGTAGGTCAAGGGAGGTGATCCTCCCGCTGTGTTCTGCTCTCATGAGACCCCATCTGGAGTACTGCCTCTAGTTCTGGAGCCCCCAGCACAGGAAGGATATTGAGCTGTTGGAATGTGTCTCCTATGGGGACAGGCTGAGAGAGTTGGGGCTGGAGAAGAGGAGACTGTGGAGAGATCATATAGTGACCTTCCAGTCCCTGAAGGGGGCTACAGAATAGCTGGGGAGGGGGTGTTTCCAAGGGCTTGGAGTGGTAGGACCAGGGGTAATAGTTTCAAGCTGGAAGAGGGGAGGTTTAGACTGGAAATCAGGAGGAAGTTTTTCATAAAGAGGGTACTGAGACACTGGAACAGGTTGCCCAGGGAGGTTGTGGCTGCCCCCTCCATGGAAGTGTTCAAAGCCAGAATGAATGGGGCCTTGAGCAACCTGGTATAGTAGGGAGTGTCCCTGCTCATGGCAGGGGGGCGTTAGAACTACAAGATCTTTAAAGTCTGTTCCAACTTGACCCATTCTATGAATCAATTAATTTAACTTACGAATTAATTTAGCCTTCTGACAGGCCCCTTTCAGTGATTGGAAGGTGGCTATAATGCCCCCTGACAGAGCCTTCTCCTCTTCAGGTTGAACAACCCTAACTCTCTCAGACTGTCCTTGGAAGAGAGGTGCTCCTGCCCTCTGAGCATTTTCATGGCTTCTCTCCAGCAGGTCTCCCCACAGCCTGTATTGATACTGCTGGTTGCCATGGCCCAGGTGCAGGTCCTTGCACAAGCCTTTGCTGAACCTCATAATGTTTGCACGGGGCTATTTCTCCCGCTTTTCCAGATCCCACTGGATGGACTCCTATCCTGCTGGCTTATGGACTGTACCATCCAGCTTATCCTTGCTCATGACAATTGCACTAGGAGCTCTACTGGAGAAGAGATCTGTACACTGCAGGTACAAAGTTCTAGCTCATAGGAGCCACCAGTAAGCCCCTACCTACCTAATTATCTACATTTTGTAGAAAATAAAACTCCATGAACCGTTCAGACCGAGTCAGTGATAAGGGTGAAAAGGCTTCATGCTTTAAAATACTTTTCTTCCTAGAAGTTTCCTACTTTAAATAGAAGTCTAAGAAAATTCTAAGGACAATAATGGGTCCTTAGCTGTGGACTCTCTTTTCCAGCTTCTTTCAGTGAAAAAAAAAAACCAAAAAATTTAATTAGAAATATAAAAGCTTGAGCATTTTGTTTGGTTTAGGGATTTTTTTTTTTAAAAGAAATAATTTTGCTCCCACAAGAATTTTGGTTTAGACTGTGTCCCAACACCAGACGTAGGAATACATGTGATTTTTTTAGTTGAATTCCATAAAACAGCAGATAAAATGATATTGCTTTCTGTTTCTGGTTTGTTAAACATGTTGATCACTTAAATGACCATTTCCTCTCAGGTTTCTCTAAATTGTGTGATGATTTTAATTACATCTGTGCTTTTAATATTTCAGTTACTAAGTTAATTTATTTGTGAAATTCATTTTGAAAAAGGAAATTTCATCTCAAGCACAGGAGATCTTTCTGTTTACTTTACATAGAGGTGCTGCTGTGCATGGGACAGGTTTACTTCATGTTTAGCACTAATGAAAAAGCCCTAATTTTTTTAATCCTATGTGTTTCACTGTGATCCTTTGCAGCTCACAGAGCAGTCCAATGTGAGCAATGTTTGCCACCTGCAGTTTAGCATTGTCCTCGTAAAGGATCAGATGTGCACACAGGTATGGGCGCTGGGCGTAACCATCAATTCAATCCCCAAACTTCTAAATGTATTTAAAAAGAATTACAGAAAGCCTAAGAAATTAATAAAAACAGTATCATGATAAATAGCTATTCGCAGACTGCAGGGTTTTTTTATTTGGTTATAAACACAGCCCAGTGTTCCATTGATGTTCTGTGCTAGAAAAGATGCAGATGAAAAGCTGTTTTTAAACTTCTTCTTAGTGATGTTCACAGAATCACAGAAAGTTAGGGGTTGGAAGTCCAACCCCCCCCTGCCAGAGCAGGATCATCACCTACAGCAGGTCACACAGGGCTTCTTCCAGGTGGGTTTTGAATGTCTCCAGAGCAGGAGACTCCACAAGCTCCCTGAGTAGCTTGTTCCAGTGCTCTGTCACTCTCACAGGGAAAAAGATTTTCCTGCTGTTTATATGGAATCTTCTCTGCTCCAGCTTGAACCTCCTGCCCCTTGTCCTGTCACTGGACATCGCTGAGCAGAGTCTGAATCCATCATCCTGACACCCTCCTTTTCCATAACTGTAAACATTAACAAGGACACCCCTCAACCTAATCTCCTCCAAGATGAAGAGATACAGCTCCCTCAGCCTTTCCTCATGAGGTTGATGCTCCACTCCCTTCATTGTCCTGGTGGCTCTGGGTGGACTCTTTAAAGCAGCTCCCTGACCTTCTTAGAACTGAGGGTCCCAGAACTGAACACAAGATTCCAGGTTCAGCCTCACCAGGGCAGAGTAGAGAGAGGAGAACCTCTAAATCTACTAATCACAACCCTTGTAATACAGCCCAGGATGCCATTGGCCTTCTTGGTCTCAAGGGCAGAGTTATAGGGAGTCTGTAACTCTCCCTCCTGTACTGAGCAGAGAAGTGCTCACACACGTTTCCATTGTTTAGCACCTGGTAAAGGGAACTCTCCTGCAGCCTGTACGGTGTGTGAAGTCAGGAAAAGAGCAGATGAAAGAAATTATAGCAACTTTCCACATCATCTGGGTTGATGGCTGTTAGCACTAGCAGCTTGCTGTGGAGAACTGAGGCACGAAGGAGAATTGTATGGAAAATAGAGTAGGGAAAGTCACGGGATAAAAAGCAACCCAAAGAGAAGACCTCTTTTTTGAGATTTTGCCACTACGTTAAGTAATGGAGTTTAGTGGTTTCCTTCCTTCACCGTAAACAGACATAGCACACATAATCACACGCACACAGTCAGACTTCTAAAGGAGGGGGAGGAGAAGTAAGTTTTCTTTGCAATAATTTAGAGCACATGGTAAAAAAAAATATTGTTTGCTATAGCTCATGGGCTTATGATGTTTAAATTAAAATAGATTTTCCTAAATAAAAATAGTCTTTATGACACAGGGCTATTAAAATGGTACCATTCTGTTTCTCAGCATTGTTAAAAAAGTCATGTTTTTTAAAATGTTTTATACTGCTGTGGATTTCTGGCTAGCAACCAACAGAACAGAAGCTGGCCATTCCAAATTTGAAAACAAGAACCAAAGCTGCAAAGATAATAAGAGAGATCCACAACCCAATTACAGCTTCACAGCATTTCCATTTTGAGAACTTTTCTGCTTGCTTTATCATTACTCAGAAGCTTTTCTGTTATTCATTATTTTTCTTTGTATGGAAATTTTAATTCAGTACTATAAAAAGGAAAAGTGAAGAACAGCTAGTTATGAAATGATGGTGAGGAATGTTCCTCATGATGTCAATGCTCGTTAAAATTACAGAATCACAGAATGCTAGGGATTGGAAGGGACCTCAAAAGATCACCAGCCCAATCTCCCTGCTAGAGCAGGATCCCTAGATCCAGTTGCACAGGAACAATCCAGGCAGGTTTTCAATGTCTCCAGAGAAGGAGACTCCACAACCTCCCTGGGCAGCCCCTTCCTGTGCTCTGTCACCCTTACCAGGAAGAAGTTTCTTCTTGTGTTTATGTGGAACCTCCTCTGTTCCAGCTGACGTCAGATGGATGCTCTACTCCCTTCATGGCCTTTGTGGTTCTGTACTGGACTCTCTCAATCAATTCTGTGATTCTCTGAGGAGCCCAGAACTGGACAAAATATTCCAGATGTGGTCTCACCAGGGCAGAGTAGATGGGAATCCACCCCAGGATGCTATTGCCCTTGACCACAAGGGCCCAGGGGATTGTGTTTGGTGGTGTGTTTTTTCAGAAGCTGCCTGTGTGAGAGCTAGGTTCCATGGAACAAACCTTGGGGACAGAAGTTGTCACTTTCTCTCTATATTTGAGACAAATGGAAGTCTGTTTAAGGGGCAGACTAAGGTTAGCCAAATACAGCCTTGGTAACACCCCAGTCTTGGTACTAGAGTTTTTCAGGTACCATTTGGCAGATGTATGGGCCTATACAGAATCTAATATTCATACAAGCAAGCAAGTATAGAACAAAAAAGATGAGGTACCACAATGGATTGCCCAGAGAAGCTATGGAGTATCCAACTCTGCAGACCTATGTCAAAGAAAGTCTGATGAGGAGAGGCTGAGGGAGCTGGAGTTGTTTAGCCTGGAGAAGAGGAGACTCAGGGGTCACCTTATGATGCTCTATAAGTTCCTGAAGGGAAGTCGTAGACAGGTGGGCATCGGGCTCTTCTCCCAGGCAACTAGCACAAGCATAAGAAGGCAGGGCCTAAAGCTGCACCAGGGGAGGGTTAGGCTGGATTTTAGGAAGCCCTTCCTCATAGAAATGGTGGTTAGATATTGGAATGGACTGCCCAGGGAGGTGGTGGAGTACTCATGCCTGGAGGTGTGTATATTAAGGACAGACTGGTTGTGGCCCTTAGTGCCCTGGTCTTGCTTGTTGTGGTGATGTCAGGTCCTAGGCCTCACTTGATGATCTCAGAGGTCATTTCCAGCCTCAATAATTCCGTGATTCAAGTGGATTTATAGCAAACTTCTCCTCTGCACTTGCCTTTCTGGTCCTTCAATGTAGGAAACCATTGGTCTTCAAGGTAATGATTAGCTTGCTGCCCTGAGCATTGTGATTAGTTTGCTATAGACAAGTGATTGTGAATAGTAACCCCAAAAACCGCCTCTGGCAACTTTTGGTTGAGTCTTTGATATCTTACTGAATTTTGAGTACTAACACATCTAGTCTTCAGTTTTGTGGCTGCAGAACCTGATGACTGCAGGTTGGCTGAGCAGAAGGCAGCACAGCAAAAGTGGACCAGTGAAAGAGAACTGGGGTATGGCTGTGCCGAAAAAGTGAAGGGTTTGGTCAGTGGAAAACTGCTAAGGTGAATCTCACTGTGTACTTTGACCTTTACTTTGCATGAAAACAAGCAGCCTCTGAGACAAACTGCTCTGTGCACTGTACAAAAACATAGAAAGGGTGCTAAACTATCAGCGCTGGGTGATAACCTTCCAGAGGGAAGAGAACTTGAGAGGATATAAACTGGATGGGCTTCAGAATGATTTCCCTTTTTTCTAAGGGACAGGTTCACAACAGGAAGAATTGAGAAAAAACAAAAACTCTGGATCTTGCTGGCAAACTGAGAAACGTGCAAAACCAATGTCCTCTTTTCATCACCTTGATCCATCATCTCTCTCTTAAACCACTGGAACATATTTTCTACAAATAGCATGTGGAGATATTTCAGATTGTGAAAATATATTTGTAAATATCATTTTGAAAGACTACATCTTCCATAATTTCCATAAGGTTCCCTGGCAAAGAGTGGTACGAAGTTAAATGAGCCTGTTACATAAAGAAAGGAGAGGAAGATACGCAGTGGTGTCACTGACTGCAAACATACCCAAACCTGAACCAGTTTACAGGGTAGGTGTAAAAAATAAAACAATTGCTAGTCACACAGGGAAATGTTTTTGTAATAAGATCTTCACTTGAAAGCAAACTGTATTCTTAAGATTAACGTGAATTTTCAGAAGAAAAAAAAATATACAGCGTACTTACTGGGTTTTAACTCATAGGTTTAGGATTTTTTTTTCATCCTTGGATGCTGTCAGTGTCATTTTCCTCCAGAATCACAGTCAGTTGAATGTAAGCACAGCCCTTTAAATAATATGTGTCTTGGATCTAGATGTGCAAACTGTTAGTGGTGGTTTCATCACAGTCAGCTTGAATTGTTTATTATGGGGTTTATGTTAATAATTTTATTGTCTTAACAAAAGAAATTGTGCTAAAAAATTACCAATTTTCAAAGTAAGAATAACTTTGTTAATAGTCACGGCGTGTGATGCCGGGATTGGGGTGGGGGTGGAGACCCAACTGGTCCAGAGGCCAAGTCGTGATTTGACTTTAGTTGGGCTGAGCCCAGCTCTCTGCCAGTGGGACAGGGCAGAGAACAGGGAAAGCCCAGAGCTGAGCAGGTAGGCCCCCTTTTTGTGGGCTGTCTGCCCAGCATAGAATTCCAATGGCACTCTGGCTTGTATCAGCAATAGGGGAGCCAGCAGGGCTAGGGATGTAAATCTTCCCCTGTACTGGGCACTGGGAAGGCCTTCCCCCATATGCTGGGGCAGTTCTGGGCTCCTCACTTCAAGAAAGAGATTGGGGTGCTGGAGTAGGTCCAGAGGAGTAACGAGGCTGGGGAAGAGACTGAAGGGAAAGTCTGATGAGGAAAGGTTGAGGGAGCTGGCAGTTGTTTAGTCTGGAGAAGAGGAGGCTCTGAGGAGACCCTCTTGCACTCTGCAGCATCCTGAAGGGAGGTTGTAGTCAGGTAGAGGTTGTGCTCTTCTCTCAGGCAACTAGTGCCAGAAAGAGATGGCAGGGCCTGAAACTGCCAGGGGAGATGTAGATTGGATGTTAGGAAGCACTTCCAGGTAATAAACTGGGCTTGTGAGGTCTTTTCCAGTCTCAATTATTCTGTGACTCTGTGACAACAGGCATCAGGGCCAAGATATCCTGCCATGATAGGAAAGAAAATGTTGTTTTAGCTCTAGTTAGCTTTACAGTAGGTATATATAAAGAAAAATATTTGTTCAGTTTTGACAGAAAAAGACCCCACTTTAATACAAGTCTCTCTATACAATAATCCTTTCTTCATGAAGTCCTGTTTAAAGTTAATTACTAATATCAGTCTTGTACACAAACTTGTATGTATTTGTAATTCTCATTGTATTATACCAACACCGCTGGGTGATGAATACTACTATATTGGTAAAAAACATCTCATATTTCTTGAATTTATATTAATACAGGAATTATGCACTGTTAAGGCACCAAGACAGAAATAACAATAACAAATTGTTCTATTAATGCCTTAAACCTCCAAAAGTATTAGGATTAAAAGTTCAGTCAGATGAAAAGGCTAATCAAACATTCCTATATAAGAGACCAGCCCCTGTTTTAGCAGGTGCTTAAGGTTTCTTGTTTGGGGTTTATTTTTTCCAGACATAAATATGTTTGTCAATCCAACATTATAATGTCGCAAAATAATTTCTCATATAGCAACGTAAGTTTGAGCCTTAATCCATAAGCAACTTGTGTTACTTTCTAACATCTAGATTAGTACCTTCATTTGTATTTACAGCTAAGAACCTGTTGTGGATATAAAACCAAGGATATCACTAGCTGGAAACTGGGTTTTTAGTAAAGAACTGTAGGCACACACGTGCTTCCATAAAAACATTAGCATGTTCAGAGAGATTGTAACTTGATTAGTAGTTAGTTTGCAAGATTTGTTTCACTGAATGATTTTTACTGGACTCTAGGCTGTGATGTGCACATACATTCTCATATAAAATTAGTCAAGGCATAAAAAAGAACACAGAGGAATTTTGACAGAACAAGCTATGGGGATTTAGTGTGTACAAACAATAACTCTGTGAAAAACCACACATTTACATAGATGTAGATCATAGGATCAGATTTGCACTGAGATAGGAATTCTGAGTGAAAGCTGCTTTGCACAGTTTTGCTTCCTACTGGAGCTATAACTGCATAATTACAACGATTTGCCTCCCATACATGCAGCAAGGAGCACTCCTGTGTTTCATGCAGTTGCACAGACAGTACAACTACTGAAGAAAGGGTGTGTTGGTCCTCCCTGCATTCTGAGTGATGGCAGCTTGCTGTACTAGTTGATGACTGAGCTCCCATACACAGGGAACTAGCCTAGAGTTGTGGGCAAAGTAGGGGACAATGGGCATCTTTGTGCATTTTTTATTCTTTTCGTGTTGAGCTAGGTTTACCTTTTCCTGCTGTAGTGAGTGGACCTGGGAAATACTGGACTGATTTACATGCAACAGTCTTTAATTTTAAGTAGGTTCATCTTGGCTTTCTTTTCTCATCATGAAATCAAAGCTGGAATCCACATCTTCTGGAGTTGAGGAAGGAAAAAAAAATGCAAAGTACTCTCTTGACTTAATTCTTTGTGCTTCTCCTGGATTCTTCTCACAGTAATAGCACTGAAATATCATGCAAGGTTTTAGTTTAGTTTTAGATTGTCTTCTGACAACCCTGGTCAATTGTAATCCAACAAACAGCTTGATAAAAGACCATGAATCAGTTGTTCCCATGATCATTTTTCTCCTTTGTTCAGTTCTGTCTGTAAAAGAGAATCTACACAATTGCATGAGAATATTATTTTGTCATGCAGTTGTAACCTTCCTGTTTGTTCCATGGTTTCTATTGTGTTATTCACTGCAGTGAACAACATTAACCCATACAGTTTGGGATCGTCTGTGTGTTTGGACTTGTGGAAGTCTCTGTCACTGCAGTATGATTAGTAACCATGGAAGTTTGGAGTGTTTTTCACAAAAATCACAGTGAGAGGACCTGCATGTTTAAGTATTTTGATATTAAACAAAATAAATCAAAATGTGAAGCAACAGATGCAGTAACAGATCTGCATTCCATCTTTTTCAGAGAAATAACACGGTCACATTACGTTTCCAATGCTGAAGTCACAGCAAATTCCTCTAGCAATACATCCATAGGATTGTTTCCAGCAGCCTCTGCCTTTGGAGGAGATGACATAGAATAGAAATATAATGCAGAGATAGGCAACCACAGGTCTGGAAACCATTCTGCAATATCTTTGCCTTGGGATAAAAGCAGAATCACAGAATATCTTTGCTCTCAAAACACCTTGAAGATCATCGAGTCCAGGTCACCCCTAAGCCGTGTCCCTCAGCACTGTCTCTATCTGCCTTTTAAATCCCTCTGAAGATGGCATCTCGACCAATTCCCTGGACAGCCTGTTCCAATGTTTGATAACGCTTTTTCATAGATTCATAGAATGGTTCAGGTTGGAAGGGACCTTCAAGATCATCTAGTCCCACCCCCCCCTTCCCATACACAGGGACGCTCCTCACTAGACCAGGTTGCTCAAAGCCCCATCCAATCTGGCCTTGAACAGTCCCAGGGAGGAGGCAGCCACAACCTCCCTGGGCAACCTGTTCCAGTGTATCACCACCCTCATTGTGAAAAACTTCCTTCTGACTTCCAGTCTAAACCTCCCCTCTTCCAGCTTGAAACCATTACCCCTGGTCCTACCACTCCAAGCCCTTGTAAACAGCCTCTCCCAGTTTGCCTGTAGCCCTCTTCAGGTACTGGAAGGCTGCTATAAGACCTCCCCAGAGTCTCCTCTTCTGCAGGCTGGACAGCCCCAACTTTCTTAGCCTATCCCTGCAGGAGAGGTGTTCTGACCCTCCAGTCATCCTCATGGCCCTCCTCTGGACAAGTTCCAACAGCTCAATATCCTTCCTCTGTTGGGGACTCCAGAACTGGACACAGTACTCCAGATGGGAGTCTCATGAGAGCAGAATATAGGGGGAGGATTGCCAACCTCGACCTACTGGTCACGCTTCTCTTGATGCATCCCAGGAAGCGGTTGGCTTTCTGGGCTGCAAGCAAACATTGCCAGCTCATTTGAGTTTTTCATCAACCAACAGCCCCAAGTCCTTCTCCCCAAGGATACTCTCAATCTGTTCTCCACCCAACCTGTATTTGTGCCTGGGATTGCCTCCACCCAGGTGCAGGACTTTGCCCTTGGCTTTGTTGAATCTCATGAGGTTGGCACTGGCCCACCTCTCCAGACTGTCCAGGTCCCTCTGAATGGCTTCCCTTCCCTCCAGCGTGTCCCCCCACACCACACAGCTTGGTGTTATGAACAAACTTGCTGAGGGGGCACTCAATGCCACTGTCCATATCACCGACAAAGATGTTAAACAGCACTGGTCCCAGTACTGACCCGAGACACCACTTGTCACTGCTCTCCATTTGGGTTTGGAGCTGTTGACCACAACTCTGTAAGAGTGACATCCAGACAGTTCATTTTCCATCAAGTGGTCTGTTCATCAAATGCCTGATTTCCCAGTTTGGTGACCAGGATGTCGTGTGGGACAGTGTCAAACGCTTCACACAAGTCCAGATGGATGATATTGGTTGCTCTTTCCTTGTCCACTGGTGCTGTAACACCATCATAAAAAGCCATCAGATTAGTTAGGCAGCATTGGCCTCTGATGAAGCCCTGTTGGTTACCAATCACCTCTTCGTTTTCCAGGTGCCTCAGGAAGGCCTCTAGGAGGATCTGCTCCATGATCTTGCCAGGCACAGAGGTTTGGCTGACTGGCCTATAGTTTCCAGGGTCTTCTTTTTCTCCCTTTTTGAAGATGAGGGTGATGTCTCCTCTTTTCCAGTCAGCAGGAACTTCACCAAACTGCCATGAGCTTTCAAATATGACAGCTAGTGACTTGGCATCTGCATTCCCCAGTTCCCTCAGGACCCATGGGTGGATTTCATCAGGCCCCATGGACTTGTGCAGGTTTAGGTTCTTCAAATGGTCTTGAACCTGATCTTCACTGAAAGTGGTTGGATCATCTTGTCTCTGACTAGTGGGAGTTGAGTGGAGTGGCTAGAGCCTTTGCCACTGAAGAAATTCTTAACACCCAACCTAGAAGCACATGCATTGTGCTCATACTGTTTTCTCTTATCCAGCCTCATGCAAGGAAATATAGAGCTCCCCTAAATTTTTTGGTAGTTTGTATTTTGAGGGATCTGGATCCTACTTTGGAAATACTTTTTAATGCTTTGCAAGACTTGAAAGACCCACTAGAATTTACTTCAAAATAAATAAGCTGGTTTACAGAGTTGATAAATCAGAATTCAGATTAGAAGGTACAATGCTTCTCATTGCTCTCTGTGGAAAAAGAAGAGCAAAGTCATTTCGAAGCATAATTTTATTCTACTTTTTTTTTTACTCTTGCCAAGTTTTACTACCAGCATAACCAACAAGCTCTTTAATCATGGTATCACTGCCTGTGGTGAAGTCCTGGGAGACTGATGAGCACAGGCTGCCTATCTTCTTTCTGCTCTTTATTTAGAGCATATCAGTGTACTATTATTTTGCAGTGACTGTCATCTAACTTCAGGTTCAGAAAGGAAATTTCTTTTTAGCAGTGAAATATTAATAGGGGAGAAATGCCTGTTACTCTGCTTGAAAGCTTTTCCTGCTTTTCCTTGGATCTTTCCAGCTGTATCATACACAGTATCGTTGTTTTTTTACTACTAACCTCACACTAATGTGTCTGAGTACTAACCTACATTCACTCCTGCCAGATATTCCCCAATCTACCTTAGAACTGTAACTTTACCAAGTGGAGAAGTGCAAAAAAGGTTAGTAACGACCGTGTGTCTTCATCTCCTTTCTGGCATGTGACTTCAGTTCTCTCCCTGCTGTTTCCTTCCTTACCTCCACTTTGACTTTTTTTGTGTAATACGGACTTTCAAATGAGGGCAGTAGGTAAGGATTCAGTTTGTTTCACTAGAATATGGATATGTTCTGAAATCCTGTGAACTCAGCAGCCCGTGGGAGCTGCAGCAGATACTTGCTGATTTGGATGCATACCTGTGGTTCATGTGCACAGATTTTTTCCATCATTGTTTTGTTCCACGAAGCAGTAATTGTCTGCTGTAACAGTCTGGACTGTATTCCCTTGATGCTGGATAATCTAGGTGATCTACATTAAATCTCTTCCTTTCCTAAACTCAACAAAATTTAAACCCATTTAGAGATTTTGAGGCAGGTTTCCTTTGCATGGCTCTTCTCACTTCTGAACTTCCCTGAAAGACCTTAGGATCTTACCCACAGAAACCTGCTTTACTTATGGAATTACATTGCACACACAGTGATGGGCAGGCATACCATATAAATATAAATGTATATATTAATTGCACACATCAATTTATCAGTGCTGCTAGATGCTTTACAGCTCACCATAATTAACCTTTTATGGGCCTTCTTCCTTACTGTAGGAGAATGAAGAATATAAAAAGCAAAGTAGTCAGGTTTTATAAATCCAGAGGTGGGGGGAGATAGAACTCTTCTTTTTTATTAAAATGGACAATTTTTGGCATCACAGGTAGAACCTAGGATGACATGAAATTGTCTGAAAACCTTCATATAGAGAGAGATTCCTACTCTGTAATATTAGTCTATTTGTAGAACTGTAGAACTTCATTGGAAGGAGATAAATACCTGCAATTTACCCAAATACAGACAGAGTAGGCTAAGAGTTAATGTATAATGGTGCCAGCACTGCCAGTGGGACAGCAGCTGTGCTCTTCCTTCTAACTTCCTTCTAAGAACTGTGCAATAACAGTTCTTCCTGCCCTGCTTTCCAAGAAAAGGAGAAAAGGTGGAGGAAAAAAATTCAGCCACCTCAAATAGAATCATGGACTGGCCCAGCTTGGAAGAAACCTCCAAAGGGCATCCAGTCCAACCCCCCTGCAGTGCACAGGGACATCTCAACTAGATCAGGTTGCCCAGAGCCTTCTCCAGCCTCCCCTTGAATATCTCCAGGGATAGGATCTCAATCGCCTCCTTGGGCAATCTGTTCCAGTGTTCAATCCCCCTCTTGCTAAAGAACTTCTTCCTAACAGCCCATATCAATCTGCCTTTCTCTAAAGTGGAACCATTGCCCCATGTCCTATCCCTCCAGGCCTTCATAAACAGTCCCTCTGCAGCCTCCTTGTAGACCCCTTCAGGGACTCAAAGGTTGCTATCAGGTCCCCCTGAAGCCTTCTCTTCTCCAGGCTGAACAACCCCAGCAGTTTTCTCAGCGCTACAGTTCTTCTGCAGTACATATCTGAAAATCCCTTTCTGAGGAGCTCAAGTGAGGGAAACAGAGGTCTTCTGTTCTTTTGCTGAAATAGTTAATTTTAACATTGGGGATTTGATCCTGCTTGTATTGACAAAACTCACTGTTTCTCCATGCAGATAATCAGTATTCACCGTGAATTTTCTCACCTTCCTATGTAGAGAATCCCTTAAGTCTAGATAAAAATACATTGTGCTTTTTTAATGGGCAAAGACAAACCACCCGGCATTGTTAAACAGTGAATTTCCAAATAATTTCCTGCTTTCTCAGGTTTCTCATTTGTGGATGCATTTATGTATTTTAATAAATAAACCAATATAGTTCTCCTTTATCTTCCTTTATAGTTCCAACTACCACATAAAACTTGTTGTCTACATCTCAAGAGGCTACTGGTTCTTCTACATTTTTAGAAGTTAAAGGTGCTGAGGATTAGGTAAATGCAGAGTCTAGACTCTTGTGAGCACTGCACCTGTTCATGTGCTCAAAATGCAGACACGAAAAAGAATTCTCTTTCACTGTTGGATTTAAAATCCATTGTGTTGCTTTGGACTGAAACGCAACATAAATGTACTTGATCTGCATATTAATTTCTGACTAATTAATGTTTATAAATGGCAGATTGACAGCTGGAAATTTAATTTCTTTTTCTTCATAGAAGTATGTTGTGGAAATTCAAAGAGCATTTCTTTAATTAATCTATGAGTTCTGTTTGATGGGATTTTTTTCTTTGCATCTGTCAGATTGTAAACTCTTTTTTCAGATAAAGCATTGTTTACCATCTCGTCTGTCCTGTCTTTTCTGCGATGGATGAAATAATACCTTGGGAAGTTTACAGAAGAAACTTTTATACCTAACACAATTCATGATTGACGGTAATCCATGACATAACTACATGAAGTGATGCTGCTCCTCAGTGCAAAACAATGACCAGGTAGCACATAACTAGGCAAACCACCATGGTCAGCTGATAAACACATCTGGAGATTCATAAAAAACAAGCAAACAAACCTCTTGTTGGTCTTTTGAATAACAGAACAGAAACAGGAGGGTAAAATGTTTTTCTTCTGGAGCAGAAGGGTTTGCAAACAGGACGCTAAGGACTTCCTAGCAATTCTGAGTGAAACTCAAGGAAAGATGAAAACTGCAGGTGAAAAAATTATTCAGGGAATTATCTTGGCTTGAACCGTTTATTCAGGTTTGGTGTATTCTGGTCATCTTTAAACCTTATCTTATATTTCTTCCAAGTGTCAACAAAGCTGAAAAACTAACCCTTGCTTTTATGGGGAGAGGGTTGTGAAGGATCTGCTATATTTCTGGAGGCTAAGATTAGCCTATTTCTGTGAACTGGCAACAAGAAGGCAGACTTCATGGTCAGAATGTAACCAAAGAAGATCATTGGTGATTAAGGTGTGACATCTAACTTTGGGGTTCCATTTATAACAGGAATACTAGTATTTGAGCTGTAGAAGAAATGCAGTAGTGTTAGTGGTATCTTAGTATCACTGACTGCTGGGTTGGAGAGGTCTTTATTTCTCACCTAGAAGAACAAATGTGTTCAGGTGTAAAGCACCAGGTTTTGTTTGCACCCATGCCCTTTACATACTGAAAATGTACCTGCTGGCTTTACCATTGGCCTGTGATCAGTTGTTTAGCTGAGTTGGTAAATTCCAAAGCAGTCAGCACAGCTTTACTAAAACTCACCTAACAATGCTGTTTGAGAAATCAAGGCTTTTTCATAACATCTGCTTTTGCAGCTAGAAGGGTATTTTTTTGTATTGAGCAGTACAGCTGGGCAGACAAAGTTCCTGTTGTCTCAAAGCAGTAATTTAAGGTTGCCTGTTGTCATGCTGTGGTTCTCCACTGGCATGTCCTCAAAGCCAGTGGATGTGGTAACACATCTCTGTTACCAGGCATGGTTTAATACAAAGAATGCACTTGAGATTTAACCACTGATAGAGAAGCAATTCTCTGTCCTGCTTAGATGCTTGTAAGAGGAAGTGTAAGAGATATTTTTATTATCTCTCTCATCACTATCATATTAGACTTTTAATAAGAGGGTGTCATTATTTCTTTCAAAATAGTGTTAATTATTTCTTATTAAAATATCTAATTCCATTTTCATTGAACCTTTTCATCGCAATCTCTACTATTCCTCTATTAATTCATTTGCATTCCTTTAGATTCCAGCACAATTCTAACATGTCTAACAGCCAGTAAGTGTTGTTCACGTTGTCATATAATAGGATTTGAGCCATTAGGCTATTCTTTGGCAGCACAGTACATTGTTATTCATAGCAGCTTATAAAAGCATATAGTAAATTTCAGCTTTGCTTGTTGGCTGTAAGTTGAGTCTTAAAGATGCTTGGCACTGAGTGCCTACAGGCAATACATTTTGAAGTTGACTGACCCCCGAGAAGATGAGCAAGTGAGTCAGATTAATGAATGTAGACAAAACCTTCATCACTGATGCTGACATTCAGTCTCAAAAGAGATGAATCTAAGTCCATTGCCAATAACTACTCACAAGTCTGTTTTGTCAAGACTCCCTGCATCTGAAAGTCATTGTACTGCTCTACAGGTCCGGCTGCTTTAAGATAAATTCTTCTCTGATTTGTGAGGCCACATTCTCTGATATAATAATTCTCATGTTCTCGTGAGACCAGACTTTAAGTGTATTGTTTCCATTAATGCAATGTTAGACTAAATCATCAATATATCAGAAAGACACTGCATTCAACAGAGTGAAATAGAAAAATGGAATTTCTAAAGGGAATTGCTGCTGCGGGAGTAGCATACCCTAGTTACTGTGATATTTTTGGTTTAAATTGTGTAAAGAATCAGTGGCAATGTGGTTAATTACAATAGAATGTAAATCAGCAAGGAAATCGAATGTTTATATTTACCTGTTTCTGTGTCACAGTTGATAATAGTTCAATAAATAAAACATGAAGCACAATTTTTATCTTTTCAGATGATATGTATCATAGAATCATTAGGGATCAGAAGGGACCTCAAAAGATCATCTAATCCAATCCACCTGCCACAGCAGGATCACCTAGACCAAGTCACACAGGAACAGATCCAGGATGATGTTGAACATCTCCAGAGAAAGAGACTCCACCACCCCCTGGGCAGCCTGTTCCAATGCTCCATTACCCTCACTGGGAAGAAGCTTCTTCTGACAATTATATGGAACCTCCTCTGCTCCAGCTTNTTGGCCACAAGCTGGATCATAGTCATTCTACTGTTACTATGACCCCCCTTTCTCCTGATCTGCTGCCCAACAGGTCAGTCCCCAACCTATACTGGTCCCTGGGGTTGTTCTTGCCCAGATGCAATACTCTACATTTACCCTTGTGTATGATCTCATGGTGTTAATTGTGCAAGAAGGAAGTTAGAACCTATTCAAGTTTCAGCATGGCCTGTGTCCGAGTCCTTTCCTCTTCAACATGGTATCTTCGTATCCTTTGAGACATAAACTTTTTCTTGAAACCCAAACATATGTTGGAAATTCATGGTAAGGTTTACACTCCGCAGCAGTGGATCGATGCCACAACACAGTGTGCAGGGAGCTGCAAGTTTTATATCCAATAGGAATATTGTTCATTGAGTTCAAAGTTTAGCAGCAGGTGAGTCTTATCGTTGTACTGTCATTTACCTTGATATTACTATCATCATTGCAAGAGGATTTCAGTGCATAAATGATTTCTTCTTATAGCAGACAAGTCTGCAAAAGGATTTAATCATTGTTGGGCTTTTCTTTTCATCTCTATGCTGCCTTACCTTTACTTGTTATTTCCAATGCTATTTTCAATTGATTCAAAGCAAATTTTGATGCAATCCACTTTGTCCTTGAAAATAAGAAAATCTTGAGTGGTTTCATTTTTTATTCTCTTATACCTTTAAAACATTTTTAAGGAAATATTTGACCTGCCTGGCTGCTATATTCACTGTGCTTCTTTCCAGGAGAGCTAGACTTCGCTTTTCTTTCAGTGTTCTTTGTCAGTCTAACGAAGAAACCCACTACTCAGACTGTCAAGAT
This sequence comes from Upupa epops, assembly GCA_013397515.1. Lineage (NCBI taxonomy): Eukaryota > Metazoa > Chordata > Aves > Bucerotiformes > Upupidae > Upupa > Upupa epops. Next base: position 623,417 of record VZRI01007958.1, read on the forward strand.
CAATCCCATTGTTTAAACGTTTTTAGCTTTTACCAAAAGATGACATATTTTAATCAAATCATTTTAAATGGTGATGAGCTTTCTTATTTTGTGGCACAAAAGTAACCGTTGCACCCTATATTGCTTCTCATATCCCCTCCTAAAATACCTTTGAACTGAAACAGTCAAATATTAGATAAATCTAATCCATTAGCAATTTATTTGCCAGGATTTTAGCCTTTCTTAAATTCAGCATCACATTCATTTCTTCAAGCTGGCCTCTTGCAGGCTGAGAAACCTTTTCCTCTGAGGGCTGGTATTACATTGCTAATCATGACAGAGAACAAGTGACCTTTGTAATCTTACTTCTAAGAATTACTTAAGTGCTCAAATAATTCCAATGACTTCATGTTATGTACTGACTTTAAGCATGTGAATCCATGGGTTTTCCCTGCAATGTAGTAGCAAGAGTGTATTGTCTACCTTCCATAGTTTTACCATGTCCCTTATTCACGTTGCCAGCCACAGAGACAGTGTGAAAACACAACAGTTTAGGCTTGTGCAAAAGTTGGAATGGTTTGATTTATCTGAAAAATGGGTATCTCCCTCCGATGTCTCTTCCTGTCAAGATTCAAATGACTCTTGTTTTCCAAACTAATCTTGATTCAATATTATTTGACAACTGATGTTTTTGCAAAGCGTTGCTGTTGTGTGGTTGATAAGTAGTGGTTTGGATATTTTAAGAAGTGAGCTCTATAATTTGGTTTTATCTTTGCTCCAAGGACACGTAAGAGTGATTCTGCACAGTTTTTGTACTTCTAGATCATAAAGTGTAGCCGAAAGAAACCTTCTGTCTTAATTTCAAAAGAACTAATTAATAAAACATCTCTCAACCCCCCAAAAATATAACAAATCCAAATATTTAGAAGATACAATAGCAAAGGGTGATTGCTCAGTGATACGTATTGGCTAGAAAAAAGAATCATTACCAGTTGTTTGGGTTTTTTTTTTAAACTAACTGGCAAAACCCAACGACACTCATGTTTTATTAAAAGCCACTTTCATTACAGTGGCTGTTTTGTCTGAAAAGTAATTTACATTTACATCTGCAAGTACTTACTTATAAAACTGTGCAGATAACTTCCAGTTGTCAGTACTTTTTATGCCATAAACTTTTCCTTGGTATATGCTGAGAAATTGTAAATCAATTAAACATGCTTTAAATATCTGTCTTGGTTAACTTACAAGATTGTAGCACAATGTGTTAATGAGATTTGCTAACTCATTTTCTGCCAGCTTGCTTTATTTTGGCACTTCCTCTATGCCCTGTTACAACTTGATTTCTTCACATTTCTGCTATACTAGTTAATTACAGTTCCAGCTGCAACATAGCTTCCAGTTAACAGGCAAAGGACACACATGCACGGTCTGAATCAAAACTACACAAGGGCAAAGCTAGGCATAGATTTCAGCACAGGTAAACTGCAGCAAACAAGCTGTCTAGCAAGCAGGTATAGAACAAAAAGATGAGGTACCGGAATGGATTGCCCAGAGAAGCTATGAAGGGTACAATTCTGCAGATCTGTGTCAAAGAAAGTCTGCTGAGGAGAGGTTGAGAGAGCTGGGGTGGTTTAGACTGAGGAAGAGGAGACTCAGAGGAGACCTTCTCCCTCTCTACCACTACCTGAAGGGAATCTGTAGACAGGTGGAGGTCAGGCTCTTCTCCCAGGCAATTATCAACAGGATGAGAGGGCAGGGCCTAAAGCTGCACCAGGGAAGGGTTAGGTTGGTTGTCAGGAAGACCTTCCTCATGGAAAAGGTCAGATCAGATACTGGAATGGACTGCCCAGGGAGGCAGTGGAGTCCCCACCCCTGGAGACATTTAAGACTGAACGTGGCACTTATTGCCATGATCTAGCTGATGTGGTGATGTTAGTTCATAGGCTGGGCTGGATGAGCTCAGGGGTCTTTTCCAGCCTCAATGATTCTGTGATTCCTTGAAAGATGTTCTTGGTCTCTTATCTCCATTTAGCAGCAGTTGACCTGAATAAGTTCTGCTGAGCTCAGCTCCCATGAGACTTCGACAGACATGAATTTTCTGTCTCATCTGGTGCAGTGATAGTTTGGGAAGTCCCAGCATCCTTGAGATGTTATGCTGTCATGTAACATTTTAATCTGGAACTAGAATCTTTGTAGGGTATTTAGACACTTGCAGTGGTGTTCAGGACAAGGGGCAATGGGTGAAAGCTGGAACATAGGAGATTCCATATAAATATCAGAAGAAACTTCTTCCCCATGAGGGTAATGGAGCATTGGAACAGGCTGCCCAGGGGGGTTGTGGAGTCTCCTTCTCTGGAGACCTTCCAGACTTGCCTGGATGTGTTCCTATATGACTTGGTCTAGGTGATCCTGCTGTGGCAGAGAGATTGGACTGGATAATCTTTCGAGGTCCCTTCCAATCCCTAATGATTCTATGATTCTATCTATCATGATACATAGATCATTAGGAATTGGAAGGCACCTCCAGGGTTTATTGAGTCCAACCCCCCTGCTTGAGCAGAATCATAAAACCTAAAGACTAAAGAGATTGGGTCTACAGAAATCCCACAGATTCTGAAAGCTGAAATGTAATAAGGGGTTATCAAGTGCCCTGTCTCCCACAGGAGACTGGGGGAGAAGGAAAAGACTCTTTCTGCTTACGTTGATTCAAAACAACCAGGCCGTTATCTATTCTGTAAGCGGACACTTTCTTTTCACATACTCATACAATGGATAATTTTCCCTTCCAGAACTTGGGACCTAAAGGCACTTCTTACCTAATGGGAGAACAAAAAACCTGAATGAGCAAGTGGAATATAAATTTGAGAAGGTCACTGTGTGTGTGCTGATAATACTCCATCACACTGTGTTTTTCATGGTTTCATCTCTGGTTTAGCGATGTGGCTTGTCGGTGGGGTGTTCATGTACACCATGAGAAAGCTCATAAACTAGTTTTTCATTCTGTTGCCTTAAACGAGCTGGCTCTCAAATTCTACAGGTGATTAGACAATCACTAGAAAAATGTTGTTTCTTTTCTGAGTTTTAGTCACTTTTAAGATCTATTGTGTGTACTCAAAAGTAAACATCGAACACTGGATGAGCACAGCTGCCCTGGGTAGGAAAAATACAATAAAATAAAAACTTTATGGGGCTTTGAACCAAGGTCCTTTTGTTTTGCTCCAGTCTATCATGGGACCAATATTTCTTCCCAAGAAGTCAAATAATTTTAGAAGCTGTTTTCACGATGGGAAGTCAAAAGTTGTTTAGCACAGGTGTCTCTATGGCTTTGATGGAAGGGAAGAATGTATAGTCTTGAGAGCTGTCATTCCACCTGCTTGCAGTGTAGTGTGGGATTCAGTATAAAACAGGAAAGTTGCCCAGCTTAAGCTGTTCTAAAACGCTTGGGTTTTCTGACAGAGAATTTGAGGAGAGTTGTCTCCCAAGATAAGATTCCATAAGTTGAGTGTGGGTCAGGCAGATATCCATTAAAGGTTATGTAAGCTGTAAGATAGTTCTCATATACATTTCCATTTTTTATTAATCCAAAGGTAATTGAGGATATTTGCAGCTACGTATCATCTACATCAATATATATTTATTATGAAGCTATAGGAATGCATAACTTTAAATTGGTACATAAACCTTCTGTATGATTTATAAAGAAGTAATACAATTTTTCTTGATGTGGTTTTGCTCCAAGTACTGTAGATTTTAGCAAGCATTTCTGTGGAGTTGTTAAACTGATCTAATGAATTCCAAGGCATGAATTAGGTTCAGTGTATTTGCAAATAATTACCACAGAACGGATTAGTTCTCCTCTCTGCCTGCATCTATAGGTACAGACTGAAGTATAATCTCTTCTGAATGCTGCTGTTGGACCAGCTCTCCATTTCAGTCACATCAGGTCTGTGTATATTTCAGTTTTCTTTCAGATCATGCACAGTTCAGAAGATCATTACACATGCAAGGTTCTGCAAACTGGGCTTTTTTTCTTCATGAAGTTGGAATCTTGCTCCTACCCTGTGAGGACTTTGGAGCACGTGTTCCTTTAGGCCCTTGAAGGCAGTAAGTAAATGAAATGGTTTCCATATTGTGATTTCCAGTAATGGCAGTCATACAGAACTATTGAAAGCAGAAATGTAACTTTATAAATCCTATTTAAAAAATCCAGCTGCTTTTCAAACAATAGTGTAGTGGGTTGGTTTTGTTATGGGGGACTTTTTTCCTCTGAGGGATATCAGATGCAGGGTGGGGCAGAGAGTCTTTGCTGAGCTGAGTATCATCCCAATCAGTCATTTCTGCAGACACGCTTTCCTGGCCTGTTTCAATAGAAGCAAGTTCTCTTTACAGCCCTGTTCCCAGTGTATTTCCACCTTGTGAAAAGTGGGTTTCCTGGTATCTGACAGATCGTGTGCTTTGTGCTGCAGCAGGATTACACATGTGCTGCTGTGAAATGTGAAATCAGAGCAGAGCTAGACCTCCCCTGAGAAACACAGGCTATAAATTGTAAAACCTTTAAATGAAGGGCTAGAAGCAAAAGGCTTGCCTTAGGTTAGGGTTAATTGGTTTGGGTACAAAGAGTTTTATGTCCATAACTTACTGTCTGTCTATCTGTCCTCTTCCTGATTTCTCTAATGTTGTTTTGCTTTGGGGCAAGTTTGTATTTGTTTTTCCTGACAACGATATGGTTGAAGTTGAACTGTTCTTCAGCCGCTATGAACTTGAACTTATTTACTCAATATTTATCAGATCTTTACTTTGAATGCAGATTCCATTTTTTTCCAAAAAACGTTTATTTTCTGAATTAAATTTATTCCCCCACTAACTTTTTCTGTTTCAAAGAGTAGTGCTTTCTGCTTTCACATGAACAAGACACATTTGATGAATTTCTTGAGAAGCTGCGCATCTTCCTAATGCAGACCTTAAAAAATAACACTTCACTCAAATATTGGTTAACATTAACATTTAGGGTCAGATCTGCTGGTGGTGTAAATCAGGACAGCTCTTATTTCTTCAGTGTGGTAACACTTGACAATTGACTGTGAAATATGGTTAATTATTTCCATGAACCCAAGAAACCTACAAGTGTTTTTCAGTCTGAAACTTTCAACTGGTTTGAAACAAACAAATCAATAAATAGCTTTTTTTACTCAGCTTAGTTTTTCCTTTAAACCCTGCCCTTTGACAGGACCACTTAAAAGCAACTTCAGCTTGTTGAGAAACATAAGCTTTTCTGCATAAATTAGGAGGCTATGCCACAATATTTAAATTAAATGGTGCCAAAATGGGTCAGATCTCTCTCAGTACTGTAGGGAGAGTGCAATAATTTGTTAGCAAAGCACCGAAGTAGAATGTCAGGTAAATCACCACTGCTTTGTGCTATGAGCCAGGATTATCCATTATCACCCCTTGAAGTCAAAGTCTGTTTAGTTTTATATTGACTGAAGTTGGCCCAACTTATTAAAGTGCAATATATTAAAAATGCTAAATTTTCCTGTACAATGAAAATATGTGTGTAGCTGCCCTCGGTCTGAGACCTCTCTTGTGTTGGACTTGGAGATGGTTTCTGATCTCCCTGACATTAGTGCAGTCATGGGAGTCACCGCTATTTAATACAGAAGAGACTGACATCAGATGCGGGCTGTGACTTGACAGCAAACTGGGAATAACATGCACCAGGTTACAGTAGATTGATTAAGAAGGCTTGGAAGTAAATTCATCAATGGATTTATGTTGGCCTGGAGAATTAGAATACGTATTTCTGCATGTGCCATGGAGGCTCCATGGCCGTACCCATATAATCTTTCCAAGACTATATTCAAAACCAAACTCATTGATTGTTCCCAAAGCTTCATTTACTTCCTCTCTTATGTGACCCCAGTGGCTTGCCAGCTGAAGACAATGAGGTGTGGGTTTGGAGCCTGACAAGTTTGAATACCTGGTTGTATGGACAGTTGAAAGCCAGTTAAGTTGAACTAGATGAGGTCATACTTTCAGGTTCTTTTTTGGCATAGCCAGCAGTGAATCATACTACAATGCTAGACAAACCAATTTATGATCAGTTACTATTTAGCGTTAAGTATCTTGCCATGGAATATTTACACTAAATGATAACTGATCGTAAACTGATGCAAAGCCTATGGGCTCACATGGCATGGTTTGCTGCAAAGCCATTTGAAGGAGTTAAGTCTTAGAGTTCCCAAAGTGGGTACTTGTAATTGCTGGAAGCCTTTGGCCTCAGCTTTCTCTGCTGCCATTTCCTGTCTTTAAAGAGGTGTCATAATGCCAATGTACTGGAAATCATTGTTGCAAAAATAAAGGTGTGAATCCTTGGAAAGGATTTGAAATACATTAGAATCGTCACAGAAAAACTGTTGACGAATTGAGCAGCTTGCTTGTCAAGCAGGAATTGTAGACTATATATTAAACAAAACTTCAACTCATGGTCTGAAAGGATAGGAAAGGAGACTTTGCATTTGGCGACCCTCTTCCACTATCCCATGGAGAAATGAAAAGACAAAACTGGTGACAACAGTAAAGAGTATGGATATTAGTTTGAAACGAAATGTCTGTTTTCAGCCTACCAGGACAATTTGTCTATTTTGTGTGTTGGTTCCCAGTAGTCATTTCTGGTGGAGGCATCTTTCCTTCATCTCCATGTTTGCTGTGATAAACATAACTTTGCTTGAAGGACTCCCAAGCTCAGGAAAGATGAGTTGCTGTGTTGTGCCCTGCCTGTTTGTGTCAAAGGCCATGATAAAAATAAAGGTTGTGACAGCCACTCAAGCAAGCACTGACTGCCAGAGCAGTCCCTAGTGCTGGGCAAGAAGTTGGCTGCTGCTCAGTTTCCTGGACAAGATTTGATCATAGAATGCCAGTCATCAAGGCTGGAAATTCCAGGACCATCAAGTCCAACCATCCTCCCTACAACCCCAAACCGTTAAACCATCTCCCAAAACACCATGCCTGCCCATTTTTGCATCTCTGCAACAAAAGGGCTGGGTGTGTGGCATATCTGCAGAGGAAATGAGCCACAATGCATCGCTTTTTCCTTGCCACGGGCAGAAAGTATGTGTAAGGGTTGGCTCTGCTGGCAGAATTTATTGGAAATACAGGGTTTCTGACGGTTTATGCTTTGGCAATTGAGCTTACTTTTGTGTATGCAATGTGCCTTTAAAGGTACCGTGGCTGCCTGCCCATAAGACAAGTGCAAATGATATTCTGGAAAGAATACAAGAAAAAAGTTTTGAAAGAGCAGATAGTCTGATTCTTTCTGGGTTGTTATTACTGAACACCATGCTGTCTGTATTCTCTCATATTTGCCGCAGCAGATTGGATTTATAAATACTCCCCCTGTCTTTGATTGCAGTTAGATTGTTGTGTTGATTAGATGAATTTGGCAGGCGAACAGCAATAAGCAAAGTACAAGCTGAGCAATAAAATGGATAGCAGTATTTAATTTAAAAGAGTATTTTTTTAAACTAAAATCCATAAATTAAACTTATGGAACATACATGGATAACATGCTGTGTAATTCAGCCCAGGATGGCAATAGGCAAATTAAAAAAGTATTAATTTCTTGTAGATTACTAATAACATTACAAATTCCATGTATTATATTTACAAAAATATTAATTTACAATTCAATATGACAAATTGCATTTATGTAGATGACGGAGAGGCTTGGAACTATTTCTAGGAAAGAATTTCTTGATTATCTCAGGTTACAAGTAGGGAAACTGAGGCATAACCTGCAACATTAAATGAGCCTAATGGTCGCTGGAATCCAGCAGCTGAGAAAGACCATGAATCCTAAGAAATATGATTGCAGCTGGGTCTCTTTAGCTTGGAGAAGTGGAGGCTGAAGTATGACCTCATTCATGTCTATAAATATGAGAGTGGTGTGTGTCAGGAGGATGGAGCCAGGCTCTTCTCAAGGTCATCTGGTGATAGGACAAGGGGCAATGGATGCAAACTGGAACAGAGGAGGTTCCATGTCAATATCAGAAGGAACTTCTTCCCAGGGAGGGTAACGGAGCATTGGAACCGGCTGCCCAAGGGGGTTGTGGAGTCTGCTTCTCTGGAGACGTTACAGACCCGCCTGGATGTGTTCCTGTGTGATTTGGTCTAGGTGATCCTGCTGTGTCAGGGGGATTGGACTGGATGATCTTTTGAGGTCCCTTCTGATCCCTCATGATTCTATGATTCTATACTTTTGCTTTTAGTGCTGTGTTTAGCATCCAGTGTGAGGCTATTACATCAACAATACAGCAGTCAAATCCTTATTAAGACAGTTGCATTATTCCCCTCTATTGCTATGAATATGTCTCAGTTCCAAGATTCATTCTAGCAAGACTTTTTTGTATAGGGTTTACAGTGAAGGGGTCACATTGTGACCACAGTTTTATACTGATGTTGATACAATGAACTTCCTTTGAATCAGTCCTAACCATCTCCAAAACAAGGAGTGAAGAATGGAGCTGTCCTGTGATCGATTCACTAAAAATCTTGAGACATTTTACACAAGATCACAGAATCAATGAGACTGGAAAAGGCCTCTGAGCTCATCCAGCCCAGCCCATGACCTAACATCACCACATCAGCTAGACCAGGGCATTAGGGTCCACAGCCAGTCTGTTCTTAATCATCTCCAGAGATGGGAACTCCACCACTGCCCTGGGCAGTCCATTCCAATGTCTGACCACCCTTTCTGTGAGGAAGGACTCCCTAACATCCAGTCTAACCCTCCCCTGGCAGCTTCAGGCCCTGCTGTCCCATCCCATCACTAGCTGCCTGGCAGAAGAGCCTGGCCCCCACCTGTCTACAACTTCCCTTCAGGTAGTTATAGAGTGATAAGTTCCCCCCCTGAATCTCCTTTTGTCCAGACTAAACAACCCCATCTCCCTCAGCCTCTCTTTATAAGAATTTCCCAGTCCCTTCAGCAGCCTCCTATGGACCTGCTCCAGTAACTCAATATCTTGAAGCAGGGGGCCCAGAACTGCACATAGTACTCAAGGTGAGACCTCACCACTACTGAATATAAGGGGACAACTATGCCCCTAGTCCTGCTGGCCACACTATTCCTGATTTCATATGAGCTGAGATGAGAAGTGCATCTTTTATATATATTAAAAGCTATAAACTGTTCATCTCTTCATCCTGTCTTGGGAAAAGTTTGGGATACAACACCTCTGTCTATTTTGCAGCGTGATTAACCCTTTTTCTACGATGCTGAAAGGGATGTGCTGATGCTTCTGAGGCTGTGATTCTGCCTTCAACAGCAATCTCTTGCAGGAAAGCAGCTTTAGCTAGGGAGTGTTAAATATTTAGGACAAGTTCTTTAATAGGATCCTGTGTTTGCTTTGTGGCAAACCCTAGTGAGTGTCTCAGCAAACATGACACAGGCAGAAACACATTTGTGTGAAGATAATTTGGAGGAAGTGAAAAGATGTCTTCAATTTGTCATCAAAGCAACTTGTGCACACCTGGAAGGGGAAAAGAGGGGGACACGAGGTCAGTCTACAAGAGCCATTATCAGCTAGGATTCCATTTACTCTGTTTCATATTAGTTCTGCATAGTGACCTCAGAGCTGAGGAAGTGGTGGAGTAGCTAGAGTGATAGAACCTGATGACATCTTTGTTCCATCTTGTTTTCCCCTTCAGTTTTAGCATTTGAGAAGTCTACAAAAGCTTGTGAAGGCCAAATTAAATTTAGAATAAGACAAAATGTGTATCAAGATCATTTTTTCTCTTCATGTGTGAGAAGTTTACAAACAGCTGGTGAAAATGCTAAAACATGACCATTCAAGTGAACAAAGCTAAAAAGTACTACCAACCCTCAGATATTTGTGCAGTGATTTCCTTTTGCAGGCTGTCTGATCTTGGTATTTGTTGCTCTGGTGGTGACTGGAGTGGGAGCTTCCAGATCTCTAAATGTCCATCTTCTGTTAGCAGGGACTAACTTGGTATCAGACTCACATCTTTAATGGAGCATACGAACAGCATTCACCTCATTTTGATAATAATAGATTTGCTCAGTTCAAAGTTAAGCAAATCTGAAGAGCTCAGGTCATGGTGAAGTTAAGCGCCCTCCTCCCTGGCAAAAATCAGCCATCGGCTCCAACAAGCCTCCAGCATCGAAACACTGAATTTCAGGCTGTTGACATCACATATGTCATGAAGTCTAATTTCCCTTTTTATCAGTATTTGTATTTTTCATATAATATGCTTTTCAATAACTAGAAATACTATTATATAGAAATGTCCAGTCAGATCTCAGATGTTTAATATTGAGTGGAGCTGTGCTCACTTTTGCAGTGTGAGTGAAATGTGCATTTGTTGGAGTGTGAGCCAAAGCCCATTAAAGTAAATGGAAGTGTTCCTGTTTCTGTAAATCCACTTTGGACTGGAGCCTGCACAATCACCTGAGCAGCAGTTTGCTCCCTGGCTTTTCTCTATGCTGAAAAGGCTGTTAAAAGTCCAGCTTGTGAGTGCTCAGCTGACTGCACTGAAGAGGGGCTTACAAGCATTACAGTTTTGTGTTCAAAGACTGATATTTTATGTTATATTGTAGTTATAAAGGAACATGAAATTGTTTTGAGGGGAATGGACACTATTTCCAGTGTTTAAAACACCATCTAGATGGGATTAGAGCCCCATGAAGCGCACTACCATAAAAGCGATCATTAATTTCTGAGCTGATTCTTGATAACTAGGACATTAAAGTGCTCATTCTTAAATCACTGCTTAAAATTGCACTTTATAAATCATTAGAGTGAGTATCTGGATAAAATTGCCCTATAGCAGTGTTTCAGAGGAGCATCAATTAGCTCATTTTCTGTGACACCTTTACATAACCTTTAATGCGAACACTCATGGAGTAGCAAATATTTTACAAACACTTCCTCTAAAATTAATGTTCACCTAGTGAGACTGCATGCAAAATTTTACTGTATTCCAATAAACCTGTGGTTTTAAGCTCCTTTTAAGAGCATAACATAAGTGGAGATCTAAAAATGCATATGCAGCATCTTAAGGCTAAGGACTAGTTTTATTATCATACCGTTTGTTTGATAATTGAAGCAGTTCCATGTGGATTGATGTAGGGGTATACTATGGGAAAAGGATTCACTATTTGACTTCCACAAGTCATTTATCAGCCTCAAAAATATGTTGTTATAACCTGTGTCCAGGCCAGTTTGAAAACATTTGATTTGCTCTTTTGTTCTAGATTCCCAGTAAAACTTGTTTTGTGACAAATGATTCTGGTACCCTCAGCATGTTCTATTCAAATCCTTTCCACTTTTCCAGATGAAGAAATTTCCCTTGAAACTCTTTCAGTTTAGTTATTATGCTACTTTGACCAACATACAATCACACCTCTTTTGTAGGAGTCTCATGAGAATTCAAAAAGCTAAATTAATTCTTAATTTATTAAAAAAATTTGCCAAGGGCAAACAATGTATTTTAGCACCAGATAGTTCCTTCTTTCCTGATACTGTATCAAGAGTCTGTCATTGGCAGGGTCCTTGCTTGGACAGTTGACTAGATCAAAGTTTTTAAGTACAGTTTTTAATTAAATCTTGATTTTTACTGAGAGGCTGATTTGAAGGGGGTGTGGGAGGGGAGATTATTATTATTTTCTACTCACTTGGGGCTGTTATTTGTATATTAGATGCTGAGTAGTGGAACAAATATTAAGCTGAAGTGTTGCACATGCTTGATTCAACAAAGTGAGAAAACCTTTAAGGACTTTGATTTGTCTAAGCGATATCAGAACCTAAATGCTCATTTTCTCTGTGCCAGTCAGAGAAGAAAGTGAAGACAGATTTCTTTATTCTTCTCCTTCCACCCAAAATTTAACTTCAAGTCTTGGTCTTCAGGTCATGGTGTAGATTTCTAATAGGTTTAACTGTGTGGTATTTTTGTTTTAATCTAGAAATGTAATTGGGTGTCTGTTCTGTTTAGTCACCCTAAGCAGTAACCCTGGACGTATCACTGAACCCCACCAGTGAACATTCCACAGTTAATGATTTCTATCCATATTCAAGGAAGAAAGCAACATTCACACAGCTTGACTGCAATCTGAAAAGAGCAGCATGTTATTAAAATTCCTTTGGGAATCTAAACTGTTGTTTGTCTACATCTCTTACACTGTATTGCTCTTGATCCCGTATAGTGCCACTGTACCCTAGGTAATCACCAGATTGAGATTTGCTGAGAAGACTAGGTTTAATTGGTGAACTGTGGGGCTCTTGTGGAATCTGAGGCCACTAGTGGTAGTCTAATGTATGTCTTCAATGACTCAAAATACAACTGCAATCAAGTACTGTGCACAGTCACGCTGAGGCTAGTCTGTCTTCTGAAACATTTGACTATCAAGAATGCATGCTAAGGAATATCTCAAGATCTGGCTCTCAAAAACTTATGTTCAGGCGAATGTTCTCATTGGCTCCAGTGAAAGCCCCAGGACCTATGATACACAAAACTCACAAAGTCCAACACAGTGTCAGGCTACTATTTTTAAGAGCCAAGAATTTTAAAATTAACTATAACCTGTTCACTTCAAAAATATTGATGCCTTTTTGGGGAGTAATGAAGACTGAGGTATACAAAGGATTAGTGAATGTTATCAGGCCATGGCAGCACTGGTAACCCAGTTATTTAATATTTTGGACCATGCAAACAAAGCAAATTGCTTTTGGCCTCTGCTTGAAATTGTCTGACTGATTTGCACTGGTGTCACGAGGACACCCTTTGGAGGTTGAGGCCTGTGGAAAGCCCAAGGACACATATACCTTGTGACTCTACACTGCTGGAGGCCATTCCAATTGTTCTCATTGGGATAAAGGGAGTCTTCATCTTCATTTCTTGTGAAACTGTTGATCTCCAAGGACGGTTGTTTGCAGCTGTTTATGAAATTGCAAACTCAGCTGGGAAAATGTTTTTTATGGTGTCGTTTTATTAGGGTCCCCTTTTGAATTGGAGCTGAGTGCAAACATGATAAATATTTTGCTTTGTGGAGGCCCACATTGTTGGAGGGCCATTGAAATCACATGAAACTGGAATTGTTTGTTTACGAGATCAGATTCATTCATTTGGTGAGGAGCTGTGAAATGTAAATCTCACATTCCAAGGGACAATCGCAGCACCAGCTTGAACTCATTTAGAGGTGTGATATTCCATTCAAAGGGCAGCTGTTAATTTTATTGACCAAATTTTGGAACTGAGGCAGCATTGATATTCAGGAATGCTTCGCAATTGCTTTGCTTCCATACTCTTCTGCTTATCTCTGGGAAGGAAAAGAGATTAGAACTTTATCTAAGAGTATTTCTATTTTGAAATCTACCTAGTTCTGTTGTTATTCATTGTTAGCATTCTTTTGCTTCACATTTCCCCATCATTCTCTGTGTGCTTGTCTGTGCCAGGATAAAAAGCATGGATATAATAATATTCTTTAGAACCAGCGTTCATGTTCTTACATAGCTTTGTACTCATGTGCAGACTACATTGGTGGAATTTACTTATTTTATCAAGTTTTGGATCAGTTAGAGTTAGTCATGGGTATAGAATTTGTGAAAGAAGAGTCTAAGCCATTTGAATTCACTTTTAAGAATGATTTTTACCTTAGTGTGTGAAACAAGCACTTTAAGGACTAATTCGAAACAGAGTAAACTTTTTAGCCTCTAAAGGCCATAACATGTGTGAATAAGGTGAAAAGCAACCAAAAACTTGAGACTGACCTTATTAAAAATTATAACCAATTTCAGCTACAATTTCTCAGCAAGGCTAATGACTCGCTATGAAAGGTTTGAAGTTGGGGAGTTATTGAACAGGTGCATATGCAGCAGTTTTCAGTCTCTAAAACTCTGGTTTATTCCTGTTTGGTTTTATTTGGCCTCCAAAATTACAGGTACCCAAAGCCTCTGCTTAGGTACAAACAAGATCTGTACCTGTGTGATTTTGCTCTATGAAGGAAGAGAATGAATGTCACTTAACCCTTAGAGCTGATCTAATGTATCTGAACCAAGAAACCCATCAGATTGACTTTGTGACTGATGAATTCCCTTCCTATGTTTCTCACTGAGTCTGACGTGCTGCTGTTGGATGTGGTATTGATATGGGCAGAGTAAAACCAAAGAAAAATGGTCAGCTGCTACTGCCCAAGTAGCCAACAGCAGCCTGAGTTTATCAAGAGCTTTGGCACAGTGCTGACCTCAGTGTGATCCAGATAGTCTGTACGTCTATGAGAAACACTGGTAATCTAGATCCTGGATTGTTTGGAGAGGATGACTGCAGCTGGATCTACCTTATAGGGAGGATCTTTAATGTGAAGTTATCATTTTCTTTTTTTTTTTTTTTTCTTTTTAACCCCCAATAAAGAATGGTTACTGAAATCTTCTTCTGGGGTAAATGGCTGTGAGTTTGCAGTACTGAACATGGCATATAAAAATATCAGTGATGTCACAAAAGCTCTGTCGTGGAGGCATTTTATTGTTGATGAATTGCAAGAACCATCTGGGTGCTATTCTAATGATTCAGAGGCCTCAGTATCGATGGTACAGATGCTGCTTTTGTTATTGATGTGATCTTGTAAATAGTTAAAATATTTACCAAGGCACCTCTGAGCCGAAGCTATACCATTTTATTATTTATACCTTTTCAGAGGGACAAAAATGGAGGTGTCCACTAAATGTGATGGATTAGGCTTATAAACAGCCATTATTGCCATCAAACCTCACATGTCAGCTCCCCCTTTTGTGTCTGTGCATTTCTAAGCTAACCAGTGATCCATGCATAAGATAGAAGGTTAAGAATGTGCAGAGAGAAAGGGGCTTGACTCCAAGCAAGATGTATCTTCTGCTGATTAGAAATACAGCTGTAGAAAGGGGAGAGAAAAGAGTTTTTGCCACATGACACTCCCCTTTTCATTTCATACAACTCGCTGTTTAGAACCTGCAAATCACTAACTAGTGGAGTCACTTGGCTGTTTCATGTAACTTAGTGCAGCTGCCTTTTGTTTTCCCAAGATAAAAATCAGGAAACACAGAAAAAATTGAACAGGACCAGAGAAGAGGAATAGCAGAGGGAATGAGAGGAAAAAGGCTGAGCAAGTGACTTCACAACTTGTTGACAGAGCAAAGTACCCTTTGGTTATAATGAAGTATACTTTAAAAGCTGAACAGGAGGGAAAGCTAACCCAGCTTATTCACTACCATCCCCACAGTACCTCCAAGCTGAAAAAGTTACTGCTGCAAAAAGAGAAATGACTTTCCCAACTTGTTATAGACCTCGTAGAAATGTTTGTATAAATTCAGAGCTTTTCATAGTGGCTTTTTGAAACGTGCACACCTTGCCACTCTACTTTTTCTTTCCCCTTTTCTTGGTGATAAATACTTATGCTAAAAGCCTTATGAATATGAAAATCATTGTTAAACCCCTATAAGCTTTGAGTACAGTGGGTTTGTTAAGTTGTGGTGTGTTACTGAAAGGTCCAGTCGTCATTTGCTTCTTATTGTTGAAATTAAGTTGTGTAATATGGCAGGGTGTAACTGAGAATGGATTTTAAAAAAATCACACTTGATGTTTTGAATGATCATGTAAGTGCAGCAATGATTTATTTAGGCTTGGTTTAATGTTGCTACATAGACAGTTTCTCTTTTGCCTTAACCAGGAACTGAATGCAGCAAACTATTAGCAATTCCTATGCACAGCTGAAAACCTTACAGTTGTATAGTCATGAGCTACAGCAAAGAAAAGACCAAACCAATAGAAAATATTTTTATTCTCTCTTAATACTTTGTTTGAGAACTTCATATTCAAAGCCACCATTAGAGCAGCCAAAAACTTTTAACAGTGAGTTTACAAAACTGTCCCTTAGAAATAGGGGGTGAGACTAGGAGTTATCTTTTTAGTCATAAATTTCCTCAGAATTGCATTTCCTGACATTAAACTGTGGTTTTATTTGAGTTTATAAAATGCTAACAATGGCCAGTCTAGCAGCCAGATGCATTAGTATGCTGGTGCACTGACCACCTCGTCTCTGCAAGGACTGTGATCTGAATTGCACAACCAGTGTGGCAAAAGTCCAGATTTCAGTAGCCACTCCCACTGGGAAAGAAAAAACCAAGCTTGTACACAATTTATGTCTGCAGTAGTTCACTGTATACACGGAAAAAAATCCCATCGAGAGAATGGCATTCAACCTCCCTTTGATCAGAGGTATTGGCAGGACTCAGAAACACCTAAAGCAAAAGGAGAAAAGGAGATTTTCTAAAACCAGTGCAGAGAAGTGGATGTAGAAACAGAGATGCTTTTGCACGTACTAACACAGGTCTGCTGTTCCCTCTTGTTACCTAGCATCTCCCACAGGAGCAACAGAACAGTAAAATGACAACTGCCCAATAAAGTTGCAGCTAAAGTACAGGAATATTCCCATCTCTGACCTCAGAGTTTATACACGTTCCTGCAGGCTTTGATGTGACGCTGCAATCAGCAGTTGGGAATGTGAAATGAAATTACTCAAAGCAGTGACTATGGGAAGAATTTGAAGTCTCTGTTAGTCTTAATTAGTGTTTCTATTTTTCTGGGAGATAGCCTGATTGCTGAATAGGCAAAAAGGTAAATGCTGTGCTTCTTGAATCAGACTTTAATTTGGAACACAGATCCCAAGAACCGCAGCTATGCTGCATTACTAGTGAAGCTTTAACTTTCCTCTGTACCAGTGCAGTTTCTTTAAGATTTGTAAAGATATTTCTCAACACCATTTAGCAGGCTCCAGATCTGCAGGTAGTTCTGTGCAGATTCTTTGTTAAAAGCAGTGATGGGAGATGGAAGTTCTGCCTGTTTGGTAGGGTCTGTCGGATCTTTAGCCTTTTTAGTTTCAAAGAATCAATAGATAAATTTAGGTTCTGTGTGATTTGCTAATATCTCCCAGTGTCCAGACTATTCAATTAGAAAGAGGAAAGTACCAGCCAGACAGCTAGGAATGTGCATTGTTGTGGCATTCTCATTATTTTCAGTTTATGGATAAACTGGGGGTTTGGTTGGGATTTATTTTGTTGTCAGGCAAAAATCACTGCTTGGCTTTCTTTGAGAGCTTGAAAAATGTTAAAACAAGTCCTTGGCTATTGTCTCTCTATGGCCTGCAGAGCGAAAGTTGGGGTTTTCAGTGTTTTAGACCTCCCATTAACTGGGCAGAAAATGGAATTCTTTTTGGTTATGATTCAGTGATCATACAGGCAAAGTATACATTTAGCTGAAAAGAGAATTTGGGATACTTTTCAGCCCTGTTGCTGCTACTGCTACATTCTGAATCTGTGAAGGGAAAGAGGAAAGAGGCTTTTCTTAAAGAAACCCAAATTCAGACTTTCTTGCAACCTCTAGGTACTGGTGACTAACATCTCCTGCAGACAAAAGCTGGTTAGAAGTGACTGGAGATGAGCATTCCTCTGCAGTGACTCATCTGCCCTAACAATAATGGTTTATGAGATAGCTGAAGTGCAAATATTAGTGACCATGAAACTGAGGTTAATTACAGGAAGGACTTCCGTGATAATTGCTCATAAACAACACTTGTCCTCCTTTGAATCTGTATTCTTCTCTGCAGAGAGAGTTGGCTTCTGCAGTTTGAATGGAGTTTGGAGCATTTGCTCGGGAGGTGTAAGGCAATAAGGCAGGAGAGTGAATAATAAAAGTCAGCAGTAAAAGGTTGGGAAGGCTGACCATGGCTGACGTTTGCTTTCTCATAAAAGTTAGAATTCTGAACAGGTTGCTAAATTCCAGCAGATCGTCACTGTCTCAGTGTGTAACATGGTATGGACAAATAGGAACAAGCACAGTTAAAACTGGAAACCAGCCAGTCTGAGAATGATCACATCTGCAAAAGGACACTAAAATATTCTTGTAAAGGCTTCTAGTTCTTGGTGTCTAGAAATGTGATTTCAGCTTTAGAGAGTTCTGTGAGAGATTCAGATGGATTTTAAATCCACATAGAAGTGAAATCGTGGCAATTAAATGTCTAGATATGCTATGAGCGTTACTTTAAACGGTAAAGAAAGCAACTGTGGGAGTATTTTGAAAGTTGTTTGATTCTGACAGTGATTTTATAAAAGAACCTAAATGGAAAACTCCTTCTCTTGTGTGTCATCCTTCTCAAATTCCTACAGATCTGCTCAAAGACTGCTCCTCTCACAAGCAATGCCCACAGAGATTCTGTACTGGGAATGCCAGAAGGTGAGCAGGTCTTAGTCTGTGCTGTTTACTGACCACATAAGTATCTTTATCTTATCTATATTTGTTAAATCAATTAAAAGGACATATGGAAGTTAATCCACGGTTGACTTACTTCTGCAGTGTGACGCGGTATGAACACATGGGATTTCCCATTGGTGCAGAAAACATGAGGTAGCTTTTGGTAAAAGTGAGCAGGCCAGGCTTGTGACTGCATGGAAAACAAGCCTCTGCTCTCCGTGATAAAATTATTCTGCTTTTACTTTAGGTGGTTAATGATGTAAATGCCTTTGTCCCACAAGTACTACAACTAGCACTTTCAAGCGATGCAATGTTCATCTGGCTCAGTGACAGAGCTGGTGGAATGTACTCAAATGTTATGGTAGCTGAAAAGCATAGATTTGGTTGTCCAAAATTAATCTGCTCATTTCTTCTCAGTCTGTGTACACTTGCAGTTTCTTAGAGAACTAAGAATTCAGATTGCTTTTCATCAAGTGGATTTGAATCTGCACCTTTTGCCTCTGAGGCAAAAGTGCCTTTTGCTAGAAATGTGGGATCATCTTCTACTTAATCAAAATAAACATTTCCCGGAGCAGGTACCAATTCTGCAAGAGGTGGAGCTGTGTAGCACAACCAGGTAATTCTCAGGAGTTAGGAGCTTCAGGCATGTCTTCTTCAGGAGAGAAGGCAAAAGAGATGTGGAGAGATGGCTTTTTTGTCCATCGTTATGGATGTAGCTGGACATGTCCCAGGTTTTACAGAGAAGTATCTCAAAATGTTTTGCTTTGTGTTAAATAAAGAATTTCATAACAAAGATTTTCTTCTGTTCATTGTAAAAAAATATAATTTAGTTAAATATTTCAGGGTGAGCTCAGTGTGTCTTTTAGGAATTTTTATTGTCTGACTTTTCATAGTAAAGTGATAAATGAATTCTTACAAAAGTATGAGGCAATGAAGGGCACCTCTATCAGTAGGAAATGAGATTGGTGAGAGCTTTGAAGTGCTGGCATAGATCTAGTTGCATACAGATCATGAACATAAATCATAGTTGTGTGTATGACAGGAGCTGTGCTAATTGGTGGGGAAATCAGAGCTATATATGCAATGCAGTACACAGGATACAGCGTTATTTAGGAGCTTTTGCGGGGATGGATGCTCAGAGGATGGACAAAAAGGAGCCCAACATTAACTACAGAATGTAGGAGCCCTAAATTAAATTCAGAAAATTACTGATGTTCTGGAAGTTGCCTGGCTTAGCCTCTTCAGTGACGTGCTTGCCAGAAAGAGCAGATACTGAATAAAGGAGGAGGTTCAGACTGTATCTTAGTAAAAAAGTCATGCCAGAAAGAGGGGAAAGGCCTTGTAGCAGGCTACTCAGGGAGGGGATGGAGACACCATTCCTAGAGGGGTTCATCATATGGGCAGACATGGTGCTTCAGGAGATGCGTTAGTGGTTGGGGATTGTAGGGCAGCTGGTTGGACTTGATGATCTTAAAGGTCTTTTCCATGTTTCTATGATCTCTCAGACTCCAGAACAAGTATTTATTTTTGCTGCATTTTTCTGGATTAACAGTTGCAAGTTTTCCCTTTTCCCCTTCTTTTTCTCTCTGTGAATCAACTCTGAGAATCAGCACTCTGAGGAATGCCTGCTCATTTCTTGCTATAAACTTTAAATTCTGATGGTTTAGTGGTTCGAGGTTGGACTTGATGATCTTGAACGTCTTTTCTAACCTTGATGATTCTATCAATCTGTGAAGTCTGCCTGCCTTAGCTTCTCCCTGGAAGTACTCCCTGTATATGGGATTCCCCTCATTAGGTGGGTTGCAGCAACCAGTGTATACACACAGCTCCATTATGTTACCTGGGCATGGAGGCAAAGGGAATCTCTATTATATTCATATCATTAACTCAGTAATTGTAAATTATCCTCTAACAGGCTTCCACTTTGCAAATCATAGATAAATCTTCAGATTTACTGAAGAATTTACTGAATTTTCTCTTACTTGATTACTTGGGGTTTTATAGTACTATTTAGTTCCATGATAACTGGATTCCATTATCACTGATGTTAATTAGGCAGTACATTTGACCCACATCTCTTGGTTGAAAACC
This sequence comes from Upupa epops, assembly GCA_013397515.1. Classification (NCBI taxonomy): domain Eukaryota; kingdom Metazoa; phylum Chordata; class Aves; order Bucerotiformes; family Upupidae; genus Upupa; species Upupa epops. The sequence continues at coordinate 643,778 of VZRI01007958.1, forward strand.
CTAGAGGAACTGGTTGGAGAATGAGGTAGAACTCAAAGTGAATTGGAACCATTCACTTAAGCTTCAAGTTTGTAATTTAAGCAAAGACATAAATTTGGTAAAGTAGGTAAAAATCAATGTAAAAAGGTCAAGGTTAAACTCTTTAAAATATGTTTAAATCATTTTAGAGGTATCCATTTACTTTCTAAAATGTCAATAGTTTTGTGACAGTTGATAATTGTGCAAAATTATGAATTCTGTAATATGTTTAGTATTTAAGGCAGAAATCAGAATTAAGAGGCCAGCTTGTATAGCTTTCTTATACACTTTTGAATCTATTTTTAACCTTTCTTTGACTGAGCTTTTATATTTACTGAGATTTTTAGGTACTGTAGAAAAAACATGCTGCTCACATACGTGCTCTTCGGTAAAGGGTCTCATTAGACAGAGTTCTGGTTGGCTCTCACTGCAAGTGTTTAGTAAAGCTGTTTTCCCATGCAATGTCTTACATTGTTATGCAGGCTTCAAAACTACTTGAAATTTAACTGAAAGTCACACACTGAAGTAATCTTTCCTACCATGTTTTTCTCTGTAGTGATTGACTGGGTCATGATAATTCAGTCTAAAGATGCTGCCACTGTCCTGATGGAATATGATTTTCTTTGTATGATAGCTGAATCTTAAAACCAGAGTGTCTGATTTCTTCATTCATCTTTTCAGAAATTGATTTCACAACTGAGTTATGAGCATCTCTTCATAGCTGAACTTTACACCGTGTGCTCAAACATCCAGCAGCATGTAAACAATATAAAAACCCCAAAACATATACCCAGCTGGTACAGGAAAACCCAGATGTAAACACATCTCTGCTCTTCTCCAAGCATTTATTATCATGTTTCTTGTCTTCTATGTTGTCTAATCCATTTTGCATTTTCAATCACCCTGATGCACTTCCACTTCTAAAGAGCTTTTGTTTCTGACACCCTTCTTGCTTTCCTAAATCTTCACTACTTCCTATGATTTCTAATATTCCTGCAGTTTCTTTTACATAGGTTCCCAGTTTCTTTCTTCTTGTACTAATTATTGCTTTCAGTGTCACTAGAGGGGGAGAATTCACAGGGATGTTCACGTTCCTGTATTTGTAGCCTCACCCAAAAAACAAACAGAAAGATTAAAACATGTCCCATTTATTTGTGTAAAGCAGACTGTGGTGTGATGTGCAGAAAGAATAAGACTGGATATGTTTTCTGCACCTCACTAAACACCATCTGTATCCCAGAGCAGAATAAAGCCTTACCCAGAGCTATTGATGCAAATCTCTTCAGCTATTTTTTCTACTTTAGCTACTACTCTTTCTTCTTTTACATTGTCTCTGCTACTTTGAGTCTGCCCACCACAAGTAAGAGTTATCTATGGATCATTTTTATCACTGTGGCTTGTGTACTTGTATTAAATTCCTTATCCATCAATTACAAAAGATTACATTGTTAAAAATAGGTTATTGATTTTAACTAAGCAACATTTAAATAAGCAAAAAAAAACCCAAAAAACAAAGTAGTTGTAATGTCAAGGAAAGCTATTAACCACCATTTGGGAGCCCTTCTGAGTTTTAAAAAGATCATGAAAACTGGATAAATGATCAGGGCCTTGGTTTCCCTTCCTATCATTTAATCTGTGTGGTCCTCAGGCCAAAAGACAACTTGTTTATTCAAACCATGCCTCAAGTGCTGGGATGTTCTTACTGTAATGCAAACAAGGAAAAAATATAAATCATGGAAAAGATCAAAATATATCTGTTAAGCTCGTGAAACTAGAGCATGACAAAGGTTTTAGGATGGCAGAATGGGTAAGGAATGGGAATTTCCTGAGTTTCAAGCTTGAGCTTCTCATAGTCAGAAGGACATTGAGGTGCTGGAGCTGGTCCAGAGAAGAGCAATGAGGCTGGGGAGAAGTCTGGAAAACAGGCCCTGTAAGGAGTGGCTTTTAAATACCTTGGAGGTGTTTAAAAAATAAGTAGGTAGAGCACTTGAAGTCATGGTCTAGAGGTAGGGAGATGTAGGGATGAGGGCTGGACTTGATGATCCTGGAAGTCCTTTCCAGCCATGATGGTTCTGTGATTCTGTGATTGCTATGGCAAATAGCTCTAGTGCAGATGACAGAAACGCAACTGAACCAACCCCCTGGGCAAGCACCCTTCATGAGGAGGGAGCTGCAGCAAAATCAGTCCGGCAGCCTACAGTCAGGATTTTTTCACATTTATTTACATATAAGTTTATTTTAATCAAATTTAACTTTCCCCTGTGTTTCCACAGAACTTTGAAACCTCTAGGGTTTTGTCCAAAGAATTAGTGACAGTTTTCTTCAGTAAAGTCAAAGGAGAGTTGTATTTGCATCGTGAGATTATTAGTTAAACTTTACACAAACAGTTTTCCATTTATAACCTGGACTGTTCACACTGGGCATTTGGTAGTGTCTTGAAAGCAATTCTTTTTGTGTATTATGTATTGTAATTCTTTTTGTGAGGGGTCATCCAAGAAGTCTCCAAGAGATACTAAACTCTTTCTGATGCACGAGTTTACTTTGTCTTTTAAGATCAATCTCTGGTGTCCTTTGCAATGTTCTCTCCTTAGTCTTAGCTTCAGGTGCAGCTTTTCTGTGCCTCTTTAAAAGTACCAATAAATGAATCAGCAAATAAAATAAAATAATTAATAATTAACTGTAAAAGCCCTGTCCTTACTTAGCTTTGTTGGCCTCTTTCTGAGCTGGTTTAATGGACAACTGGTTTGTTTTATTTATCTGACAGGGTTTCTTCATATTGTTTCAGGTTATCAGCACTCCTGCAGCTCATATTACAGCTTGTGCTGGGGTTTGACCCTCCCTCGCTAGGGTTCACTTTAAATCAGATCCTTATCATTAATGCAGTGATAAATAGAGATGCTTTGGAAGCAGTATACAGATTATTTATTTAGTGCCTCTCTGTATCATGTTTTATACAAGCAGGGATCAATGTCAGCCCTTTATGGATCTAGCTTAGGTTGCATTCAGTAACTACAACCTAAAGCCCTTTAAATAATGTTAACTTAATAGCTGACATGTTTATGAAATAAGTCTGCAAGGGGGGTTCATGTAATATTGCTCCACAGTAAGGAAGAGTTTGATTTTCAGTTCCATCCCAAACCTAAAGGGATGTTTTTAGTTTAACTGCTGCCTCTGAAGTCCCCACTTTAAAAAATAAATAAAAAGGGAGACAAATGCTTTTAAGGGCAAACTGGAGTGCTCAACCACAAGCATGACCCTGGGTTACTGCTGTTGTAATGGTATTTTTTGGGAGGCTTTAAATAATTTCTTCTTCCTACCTCTCTGCATCTCTTTCCTTCAAAGTCTAGCGTCCTTTTATATTGTAAATTATTTTATATTTGATAGATAAATTTAAGCTTCATTAAAGCAATTGCTTTCCTGTAAATTTCTGTAATATCCATTCTCAAACATCTCCTTTCTGGAAGAGGGCAGAATTATAGTCTGTACCTTTCCTATCCAGTGTGTTTGCAATAGGCTCAAAGCCTCCTTCTACGCCAGTAGAATGGAAACTTAAGGATGAAGAAAACAATTTTTTCTATTGAAAAGAACAGAACTCTATCCAAATTAACAAGCAAATCGAGCTCTTGCTGGATAAATGAAACTATTCACTAAAATTGTCACAGACTACTTTTACAGAAGGTTTTTTGAAGCAAATTGGTAGGATATAAATAGAGGAGAGGTAACCAGTGCAAAGATGTTTTAGTACAAATCAGTGTTTCAGCAAAACAATCAGGTACTTGGATCTGAAGATACTGGGGTAAAACTGGATGCAGGTTTCCACATAAATACTGAAATCTCAACAGTTTCTCTCATAACATTTCAGACCATAGAGGTGTAGCTTGGAGAAGTGGAGGCTGAGGGGGGACCTTATTCATGTCTATAAATATGTGAGGGGGAGGTGTCAGCAGGAAGGAGCCAGGCTCTTCTCAAGGTTGTCTAGTGATAGGACAAGGGGCAATGGGTGCAAGCTGGAACAGAGGAAGTTCCATATAATTATCAGAAGAAGCTTCTTCCCAGTGAGGGTAATGGAGCACTGGAACAGGCTGCCCAGGGAGGTAATAGACTCTCCTTCCCTGTAGATGTTCAAGACTCACCTGGATGTGTTCCTGTGTGACTTGGTCTAGATGGTCCTGCTGTGGAAGGGGGATTGGACTGGATGATCTTTCAAGGTACCTTCCAATCCCTAATGACTCTATGAAACTCCAAATGTAAGATGCATTCTGGAATATTTTGTTCTTGGGCTGTTTTCTTCCTACTTGCAAATGAAGTCTGTTTGTGGGGTGGATTATTTGATTCAGGTAGAAATCGCCCTTCAAAGAAAAGGTACCCCAAATATGCATCAGTGTGAGATGGTTTTGAGATTTACAACTGATGTGTTTCATTGTCTGCGTGGAATGCTACTGAAGCAATGTGCTCTGTAAAGTTTTAAACACTTGACTTGAGGAGAGCAACGAGACTGCTGAAGGGACTGAAGGAAAAGCCTCTCTGGAGAAACTGAGGGAACTGGGGTTATGTAGCCTGGAGGAGACTCAGGGGAACCTTCTCCCTCTCAACAACTCCCTGAAGGGAGGTTGTAGTCAGGTGGGGGTCAAGCTCTTCTCCCAGGCAACTAGCTGCAGGATGACAGGGCAGGGCCTGAAGCTGTCAGGGAAGGGTTAGGTTGCGTGGTAGGAAGCCGTTCCTCATGGAAAGGGTGCTCAGACCCTGGAATGGACTGCCCAGGGCAGTGGTGGAGTCCCCATCCCTGGAGATGTTTGAAGACACAGACTGGCTGTGGCCCTTAGTGCCCTGGTCTGGCAGATGTGGTGATCTTAGGTCATGGGCTGGGCTGGATAAGCTCAGAGGGCTTTTCATAAAAATTCAGCCTCAATAAATCTGTGATTCTGTGATATCTAGCATGTTCAAGGAAAGCAGTTATAGGGATTTTGTAACCCTTTCTGTTTCTTTCTCTAGTCCAAGCTGAGAATATTACTGCTAAAATGAGGAGGAAACCAGAACTGAAACAAAAGACAAGTCTGACAGACATTTCATTACTCTGCAACCTTCCATAGCATTACCTGTATTTATTTATAATAAATACATCAGATGTGTGTGCTTTTTGCTGCATAAAAACTGGATGAATGGTGAAGGGTCTAGAGCAAGGTCCTGTGAGGAGTAGCTGAGGGAACTGGGGGTGTTTAGCCTGGAGAGAAAGGGGCTCAGGGGAGCCTTATACTCTAACACTTCTTGAAAGGAGGTTGGAGCAGGGGGTCAGTCTCTCCTCCATGTAATAGGACAAGAGGAAATGGTCCCAGGTTGTACCAGAGAGGGTTTAAGCTGGATATTATGAAGTTCTTTACAAAAGGGTTGCAAAACATTGAAACAGGCTGTCCAGGGCAGTGCTGGAGCTCCTGGAGGTATTTAAAAGGTGTGTAGGTGTAATGCTTAAGGACAAGGTTTAGTGGTGACCTGGCAGTGCTGGGTTAATTAATGGCTGGACTCGATGATCCTAAAGGCTTCTTCCAACCAAAATGATTCTGTGATTCTATGAAATGTTTATCTCAAAACCTATATCCTCTCTTGAATACTTGCTTCTGTTGCAGCTATGAAATATTCATCCTGGTATTTTTTCTTGATGACTTGAAATTTGAAAATCTCTTAACTTGTGGGGTTACAGGGAGGGGTTTGGTGTTTGCCATGTATTGTGTTGGCTTTTTTCAGGTTTTTTTTCCATTTGTTTTGGGTTTGGGGTTTTTTGCATTTTGTTTTTATTTGTAGAACCGGGAACTATGGGGGTAGTCCCTTATGTTTTGTCCTCTCTATTAAAGAGGTATAAATTAATTTTCTGTAGTTCTTGTTCCTTACATCCTTGACTGTTATGGTTAAAACACAGTACAGCACTTATTTTTAGTCATCAATGGGTTTATTTGACGTCATTCATCTTCGTAAGTCTCCACTTAGAGCTAAGAATTACTCTAGTGATTGATAATCCAAATTTTGTGTATAAATGTCATTTCCAGGTCATTATTAATGAAGCCTGTCTCTGCATGGAAACACACATGCCTGTCTGCTGCTGGCTTCTGTGCATGCTTAACCCCCACTATGAAAGGACTTTAGATGGATATTTAACTGTATTATCTCTACTTGTTGACGTGTTAATTGGTCTTAATGGATCTTGATAAACACTAAGTTAATGATAACTGAGTACAACAGATGGACAATAAAGGAGTCTAAAAACCTAACCCCAGATCTTCTCAGTAAAGACCAAACTTTAGTGTAGGCTGTTCGTATTACAGCTCTTCAGTAAATGTAACACTAATGTTCACAAAACTGCACTGTTCTCTTTACCTGTCATATTTTGTTCATTCAGAGGTGAAAAGGATTACACAGCTTTCATAAGGCAAGAGATTTTCAACTTAATTGAGAGGTATAAATTCAGACAAGGATCTTATGCACATTGGTTTTAAGTATATTTCTCATGAAAATTTGGGAAAGGTGAGCATGCACAAAGAGCTCGTTATGCTGTGTTGGTTCAAGTCTTAGACTGTAAAATGGGAGAACAAACCCTCTTTGATGCCAGCCATCAGGACCTTTGAAACAGCTGCAGTATCAGCAAGTGGGAGACAATCCCAACCTGCGGGATAGGCCTGTCTTTAAAGTGAAAGATGTATTGATGGGCTTTAAATCCTGCTGTAAAGAGGATGATGCATTTAAATCTGGATGCAAGGGGGAAGGGCAAGTCTGAATGACAGTTACTGATATTTTCTCAATATTATTATTAGTAATTACTTTTACTCAGACACCCCTGTGAGTGTGTTAATATTACTCTGTTGGCTTGAAACTGAAATACAGATAAATCTTTGAAAAGACAACCTTTAAACAAACAAATCCAGAAATATAAACCTCTTAGTTCCTCTGGAACATTCTGTGTAGCATGTTGTGTACTGTGCAGTGCTGAAGGCTGAAACACTTCACAAATTCATTTGATGGACTTTTTTGATGTGGGGATTGAAATTAAGTGCCAGAAATTCATGTTTAAACAGAATTGGAGATTGGACAGTGGTTGGCAACAACCAGGTAGTTCTGCATTATCCTATGTGCTGGTGCACATCATGCATCCCTCATGCCATCAGTACTGTTGCTGAGCCCCAAACAGATCCCTTCTTCTTAAAGCCTGGCCTGTCAGAACACCTTGAGCTGGGACTGTTACAGAACTCTGTAAGACTTGAAGCACCCAGTTGGTGTTTCAAGAGTTTTACCTTTGCTCTGCAGCTGTTTGTGTAAGTGGCCTGCTGTGCACTAAAACATTTTGCCACCTTCCCAAATACAGCTGTTCATTTACAGCTAGACACTTCATTCAGTTCCAGTCAGCAGACTGGAGAGGACAGGATATGGACACCAGGAAACCCTGAAAGTAGCTGGGAAATGGAGATAAACTACATGTGCCGGAAGCTCTGCTCAAGGCAGAAAGCAACAGACATAGATTGCAACTGATGAGTGGCTCCAGCTTGATTAAAACCTTGGAATCTGTTCTTGTTTTTGCTTACATCGGTACTTACTTAAAATGCCAATATAAAAGATCAGTGCAGATTAAAGGTAGCATATGTGGAGGGTGTTTGCTGAAATTTTAGAGCTCTTATCCAGTGTGCTAGTGCTTTTCTGATCCGTTATCTTCTGTCTGACCAGCGGCTTCAGAAGTAGGTGACACAGACCCTCTTGTGTCATGACAGTGGCATAATCTCCATATGGAAAAAGGGAAAATCTTTCCTAAACCCAAAAGCCAGTTAGATTCTACCTTGATGATTATCTGATGGCCCAAATCTTACATTCTCAGCTTATGCCACATGAATTCCAAGCAGGTCTCTTGGCTTTAAGTGGCTCTTGGGCATGCTTACAGCTTTGTGTCTGGGGTTTTGCAGCAACTCTGGTACACTGTCCATTTCCTAGTCTCTCATGTAGTATCTTCTGAAAGTGAGGTTTGCAAATTCAGCTTCCTGAAGTGGCTGGAATTTGGTCCTGTGAATTGCTTCGAAATTTACAAACCCACACGGGCCTTGGCCAGTGTCGGCTGTGCTTGTACTGGTTTGCAGTTTACCTCCTGCACTCTAAGAATAGGTATAGTACCAACTCAACACAGTATAAACATCTCTACCTGCAGTAATCTTACCACCAGCCTACAAAAAACATTTTTGAGGTGATCAATTCTGAGCAGAAGACTGAAGTTTAGTGATTTTTAAACTTAAAAAAAAAGAATTCTGGTGACCCTAAGGAATATTAGACTAAGGCTCAGTGAAAAAGACAGCAGATAAAGAAATGGTATCAATATCTATATTTGTAGCTGAATTTTTTTTGAGTGGTCAGACAGAATCTTTATAAAGCCATGAATTAATTTCTAGGATCCAATCTTGATGTTTAGTTAAAAAAAATCTACAGTAAGAAACTCATTGTTTTTTGTGATGCATTTAAAAATACAGATTCTGAGCATTCCCTATTTAATGCTAAAAGGTTATAAATTAAAAAAAATACTGCTAAAACACATCCAAGCAGTACACCAGCTCTCTCTTTTTTTCCTGATAAGGATTTAATCAGTTTTTTATTTTTATCAAAGCCAATAATTCAAACTGTACTGTGATCTTTCTGCCCATTCCATAAAGCCAGTTTTTAAAAAACACTAAAATGCTACTGATTTTATTGAGATGAAAAGAAACCTTTCAGAGTCTCATGTATGTGTGTGCATGTACCTCCTCTGCTCCATCACTTGCTGGGTTTGCAGGGTAAACACATTTGAGTCACCGTTGTGAATTGAGAGGAGTCATTATCCTGAGGTATATGCCTCCAGAAGTGATTATCCCACACAGTCCTGGCTCTTTTGGAAGTTGTTTGCATCTGACTAGACACCAGTGCATGCTGAGAGATTTTCCTTGATTAAAATTTGATTCGGTCTGAGTAGGCAAGAATTTTCAGGTTTGCTCTTTCTCTTGGGAAAAAAAAGTCTCTGAAATAAATTATTGAGACATTAAAGCTGAATGTAACATTTTAAAGAAAGAACACTGACAACTACAACCTGGCTGCTGACAAAAAGATTAATCTTTCTGGTTTCACTAGGCATTTGGGGTGCAAAACAGTATTTGGGGAGATATTTAGACCTTTCTTAAAATAGTCTGTGAAACTAATGTGGAATCCAATGATCTGCCTGTATGATCAATTCTACATTAATATCAACTTTGGTTTGAAAGACTGTACTTTGTTGCATATTTTATATGCTTTTATATTCACATCATCCTGGCAAGTTTGTGTTAGATATTTGTATTTCCAAGCAACAGATCTAACAGATAAAGGTGAACATATTTTTTTGGAAGAAAAACATTACGTGGATTAATGGCTGTATAGTGGCAATTCCATCTTCAAATCTTAAATCATCTTTTGCACTTAACATCACCATAATAATCAATTACTATCTTCTTGATTGTTTATTATCTTCCTTTAAACATTTGTGCTACACACAGATCATTTACCAAATAACTAAGTTTTCTAATTTGATATTCTTTGAGTTTCTCTGAACGAGGCCACCTATGAAACTCCTGGCAGGTAGTTAGAAAATAAGTGTTTAATGAGTGAAGAAACTATTATAGCAGTCGGGAAAGGGAAATTACAGCATATGTAATAGGACAATCATTACTTTGATAAAATTCAGGATGAAATTGTTAATGTCTCTTGACAGGTCTTCAGTAATTAAGATTTCTTCTTGATTGTCTTTCTGCGAATGGGAAATGATATGATGGTTAATATTGTTTAAATCACAATGTTAAGGGAATGAAAAATCATAGCGTATAATCCTCTGAGTAGCATTTGCTCAAAGCTTTAATCTTATACTGTAGTGTTATCCAGAAAAAACGTTTTCAAATTAAATTTTTAATGGAAGTTTATAAAACTGAAATGGCCTCTTGGTAATACTGCATTTCTGGAAAATATACTGGGACACACACTTGTATATTTTCATAGCTTTTGAAAAATATCTAACCTCTTGAAATGAAGGCTAATTATGACTAAAGGCTAGACCTCCAGACTAATTGATAATCTAATGTGTGAAAAATATTTGCAACAAAAGTAATTGCTAAACAACATAATGATGAACCCAGCAGACAGTTATTTTATGACTGGAGCTGAGATATCATTTCACATTAGATATAATATAGACAAGAGACATCAAGGCAATAATCAGCCTAAGCAGGTGCTTCCTCAGGAAAAAAAGGATGCCATGGAAATCAGCTTCCCACAGAGCCAGGAGGTAAGAGTTTACAACTATGGGGTCTTCACATAATGCTACTGGGCAGAAAGACACAGCCCTCCTATCATCAATAATAAACCACCCCCCAGAGAACTACAGAGGGCACATTAACAGAAATAATCCTAAAACATGAAAATGAGCTAACAGCAACAGAGAAAATGGATCCAACTAATCAATAATGCACGGAAGGCTTTTTGGCAGGGACATTGTGCTTAGATGTCAGTCACGTTTATCTGTTAACGTTGAAGTAAAATTTCAGAATGCTGGGACTTACCCTGTGACTTTTGAAAAAGCCACCTTGTGCTAAAGCCTGCTACAGAGTCCTGCTGACCTGCAAGGTGTAAAATACTTGGTTTTTTAATTCCTGTGGTTTAGTTCCCCAAGCATAAACCAAGACTAACAGCAGTTTTCTGTCTTGAAGCCTGGTCACAAGGATGAATTCCTTAGCTGGTAGAACACAGCAGTGACTCAAGCACAGGTGTGCAGTATAATAATAAAGTAAAACTTTAACAGATCATTTCAAAAAGGGAGACAAAATTGTCTTCACCACAAACTGAAAATATTTTGAAAAAGAAAAATATTATTTTCTAATTTGATATCTTTTATTCCTAGAATTATATAGTGATGCTGTGTCTGGGGCATCTCACCTGCAGCTAATGCTGGTCTCTGTTGTGCTCAAACACTTCTCAGGTCTCACTGGCATGTTCTGTCCATGAACACCAGAGTACACAGATCATTTCTTAAAACCCAAACAAATGCAACCCTAATTTAGATATTTTGCATTTCATTGCAAGGTTTTTAATAGACTTCTCCATAACTTTGTACCACACACTCTGTTACACAACAGGCAACACAATCTCAGATAAAAACCATAAAGAAATGAGTCCTTCCAGTCTGTAAGGTTGGTCTGTATTGAAACCAACAGGGTTACTGCCAGGAACATACAGACTTTCACTATCAACCGTTTAAAATCAATTTGAAGGCATTTGGAAAGCATTTTAAAGAGCAGCTAGGCATCAATAAAATTTAATTAATTGGGTCTATGGATGCACATGTAAATTGAGTGTTAATTGTGCTAGCAGTGCTTTTCCATTAAAAATTAAACTCATGATTAGTAACAAAGAAAAAAAACAAGCCAATGTTGTTCCATAAACAAATCTCATTGTCTTTAATTGTGCCCCTATTTTAGATAACAATCATAATTCTCCATTCGCTTTGTTCAATTTGCTCATCAGTGCCACGTATGAGAGACAGAGTAATTGTTTTAAGATCTCACAGAAGCATCATTCAAAACTTCTGATCCAATGTTTTTGTTTAAATTGCCTTGTCCCTCCTTTGAGCAAGAACGGAAAGTTCTTTTCTCTTCAATCAGGCAGACTACTTAGCATCTTAAGGAGAAAAATAAGTCATATTTTTATAAAGAAGGGTTTCATAGTAAGTGGGGATTATTGGGTTAATCTACTTTAATTTGCCTACGTATAGGTCTGATTATATGCAGAGGAGAATTAATGTCAATTCAGTCCTGAATGTAGGTGTTTGAAGCTTCAGTTCTGTTCATGCTTATTCTGCAAACTGATTTAACTGTTCTTGTAACTATATCTGTAACCAGACTTTAAGAACAAACACAAATCAAGGGGGGTGTGTGGAAATAATCTGTGCAAAATGGACACTCTTCTGCACTGTGAGCTTTACAAACAGGTCTCTCCTCTTACACAGCACTGTGACATCTCCGTGGCTCTGTATTCTGTTCCCAGTCAGACTGCTGGGAGTTAGGAATTTAAGACCCTGATTTTTATTAGCCAGATCCTCTGAATGATTTAGGTACTCCCAGTCCCTCCATCAGCAAAATTAATATGTCACTTCATTGTCTCAGTATTAAAAGATATAAACACCTTAAAAACTCATGACTGAGGTAGATATGGTTACCATGTAAGTAGAGAGCAATGGTGTTGCTGGCTTTGACTGTCATATAGAGGAGAATAATAAAAAGAAACGTTAAAAAGACAGGAAATGCAAAAGAATCTGAGCTACTTCACTCTGAGGATCCCGAATCCAAATCTTGACTCATCCATTTATTCATAATACTGGCTCTACTGGCAGTGCATCAGTGGAAAAGCTGTGGGACAACTCTTACTTTGCTTTGTCCCTCCACTGGAAGAACAAGTTAGGACAAATGAGACTGACCACCCATTTTTCATATTAATTCACTCCTGCATTTTTTCCAGAGCTTGGATTATGGCTGGATTTAAGATTATTCCATTCTATGAGGATCTGAAGTCTGTAGCAGTTAATCCAGACAGAGTAATGTCTTACTAGAATCTAAGCAGGTAACAGTGAGGAGTCTGTCATGGTCTAGGTTTGTAGGGGATCAGGCAAAAAATGTCTTAGTAGCAATACAAAGGGAGACCAATAAAAGGCTTAGGAGTAGTGGGACTGTGTTTTACAGATAATGCAAAAATCTATCAAAATATTAAAGGAGTATTATATAGCTTTCACACTGAGCTTTGAAATTCGTCGTTGTCTCTTGGACTTGGGAACTATATCACCCTCATTTCTCAAGAGTTTCACTGACACTGAGTAGAATCACAGGAAAAAGAAATGTGGAGAGCTATCACAGCTTTCCTTCTGTGGCTACTTACGTGCTAAATTAGGCAAGTGCTTTCACCAATGAAATCTGTGTGCCAAGGGTTTGTGGGTTTCTTCTTTCTTCACACAGTGTTCAGGTGCCCTTCCCTTCTAACACTAGCCTTCCTCTTCAAAACACCTCGTGCCCATGTGGCTGAATTACTTGTGCTGCCTGCTCCTTAATTGCAACTCCCACACGGCAGGAGCTTTTTAGTATCTCTAGTGGCTGGAACCACAGCATGGAGCAGTGCTCTTGTTCTGGAATTGCCTTGGGACTGGTTCATCTTTTCCAAATCATTGTTTTCAGCCCAGCACCTCCAGACCAAAGCCAAGGAACTGAGTACAAACAAATTTAGTTAAATAAATAGCCAAATCGTGGTCATTTTGTGTTTACCTATGCATCTCTGTGTAAACAGTGTTTTGTCATGTCACAGTCTTATATTTCATGTAGACAACCCAGGAAATCTGTGCCTCTGCCTGTGAGAACAGGCTCGTGCCTTTGCAGTGTGGTTCAAAGGACAGAGCTCGCAGATTCCACAGGAATTGTTAGACAACAGGACAGAAGGCTGTCAAGAACCAAGTGAGCTACTTGGAATCTTGGCAGTCAGATCTGCTCTGCTTGTTTGTCTGATCCCAGAAATGTCTGCCCAATACAAGATTTTCAGTACACACAGATGTTCAGATCAGACTGGACTAGTCTTTCCCCCGGTGACTAGCGACAGGTCAAGAGGGAATGGGGTCAGGTTGTGCCAGGGGAGGTTCAGATTGGATCGTAGGAAAAACTTGCCAGAAAGAATGGGAGGCCTTGGAACAGGCTGCCCAGGGAAGGGGTGGAGGCACCATCCCTGGAGGGGTTCAACAAACAGGCAGACATGGTGTTTCAGGAGCTGGTTTAGTGGTTCAGCTTGTAGGGAGGATGGTCAGACTTGGTGATCTTTAAGATCTTTTCCAACCTTCATGATTCAGGTGGCCTTGATGACTCAGGTGCTCAGGTGGCCAAGAAGGCCAACAGAATCCTGGTGTGTATCATGAATAAGATGATCATGAGGAGAAAGAAAGTTCTTGTGCCCTTGTACTCAGCCCTTGTTAGGCCTCATCTTGAGTACCCTGTTCAGTTCTGGTCCCCTCAGTATAGGAAAGACATTGATATGCTGGAATGGGTCCAGAGGAAAGCTACCAAGCTCGTGAGGGGTTTAGAGAGCCATTTGTGTGAGGACAGGCTGAGGGAGCTGGGCAGATTTAGTTTGGAGAAGAGGACGCTGAGGGGGAACCACATTGCCCTATAAAACTACTTGAAGCAAGATTGTGGAGGGGTCAGTGTTGGCCTCTTCTCCTTGGTGACTGCTGACAGAAGCAGGGACAATGGTCTGAAGCTGAGGCAGGGGAGGTTTAGTTTGGATATTAGGAAGAAATTCTTTACAGTGTGGTGAGGCACTGCAACAGCCTTCCAAGGGAGGAGGTTGAGTCACCATCCCTGGAGGTATTTAAGAGCTGTGTAGCCATGGTGCTTCATGACCTACTAGAGTGGCAGCATGGAGGGGGTGTTATTCAAGCTATCAGGTTTTTGTGGGTGTGGGGATGGTTGGACTCAGTGATCTAGTAGGTCCTTTCCAACCAGGATTATTCTGTGATTCTGTGATTCCTTGACTGTATCTTGCGCACTCAGATAAGATAGCGAAGACTTTTCACACTGTGCACTGCCTCATACACACCTAAGGTGCAGAGCAGATCCTGCTTGTTTCCCCCTGTTCTGTGATCTGTAATGGAAAGCTGTGCTCTGTCTGCCTTTGAGCCGATTGAAAGGTTGGGAGTAGCTTGATTTGAATTTCCCCCTTTGCACTGACTTGCAAGTAGGGAGAACAGGATGTCCCTTGGAAAGCAGTTGTAGTTGGCTATATCAGGCCCAGGGGCAGCAAAAATGTGTTTCAATACAAGCTGAAGAACACCAGGGTCCTCTAAGGAATTCTGCCTGCACCTGTCCCCTCATCCCATTTCAGATAAAGTTTGCAAGTAGGTTTTCAGGCAGCTTAAGTCTTCTAATCTTATAAGAGAAATGGAACTATTTGCTGTTGCTTGTATCTACAGTGGTTTCTTTCTCTTCTACCCTGTGACCCAGATCCTAAACCTCTTTGTAAACTTCAATTAAATATTTAGCCACAGACTGGGGGATGTCTTGGGCAGGCTTGGGTCAGCGTACTAGCATGTTTTGAAGAACAGCAGCTTCCAATAATAGGGAAACTAGATGGAAATTTGATCTGATAAGTTCCCATTTCCACCCAGTGATTGTGGTGGTGTGAGTGCAAATGATTTGACATTGAAAGCACAAATTTAAGTCTTATTGTTAATGGGAGCCTTGTGCCCATTAGCATTCAATCAACATGGATTAAGAGGTGGAGGAAGAAGGTGAGACTGGTAATTGTGCTAAATGACAGCAGGGAAAAGTAACTGCAGTTGGGTTTGGAAGTTAGAGGATCTTTTTTTTCTATTGTTTCCCCCCCCCCCCACCTTGAAATATCAGTACTGTGGGACCTTGCTGTCCTGCCCAGGGTTTGTTCGTTTAGGGCAGACATAGAGCACAGGGAAGGACTCCTGTTTACATTGTCAGAATACCTGCTCGTGTTGCTGCAGCTTTCCCATCTTGAACAAGATTCTGCCCAGACCAGCCCTGTTGATTCCTACACAGCTGCAGACAAAACAGTGGATTCTCTTTCCTGCACATCTTGACTGGTTTTTGTTTGAAGCTTCTGATCAGTGTAAACAGATGGATTTGGCAGAATGTTGTAAAGAGGAAATCTCCTGTCTTGGACAAGTAATTTTGTACAGGCTGTTTTACTCCTTCATGCTTACTTTTCCTTACTGTTAATTGTAAGGGCACTTATTAAACTAGCAGTGATAAATAAGTCTTCCAATTCCACTTCTAGGAAAAGCCATTTTCAAAATGCTTCTTTTAGTAGGAATTACAATTACATGAAATGTAAAATGTGAAGACCTGTCCATACTGTGAAGTAAGAAAGAAGAGCAACACCCCACCCCCACCCCCCATTTTTCTATGGAAATGGCTATTTTGTGTGGAATATTTATTAATCCAGGTTTATTTCCATCACGATAGCAACTACAGTTAGTGAACATCAATATAGTTGTTTTCTGCTAATGAAAGAATTCTGCACAAGCTCCTTCCATCAAACATTACATAAATTATATACCCTGTAATGTGAAAAAGACAATCTAAATGCCTCACTTATGAGAAATAATTCTTTAGACTATGAAAATTGTTTTATCAATTACTCTGAGTTTTAAATTTCACAATTGAATTTGAGAAATAAGAAGATGAGGGCTTGAAGATGAGAAATAATTAATTGCCCCATGACAGACAAAAGGGTGCTTTTGATCTAAAAAATAAGACACTTTATTTGGAATTGAGTTCCTGGTAGGAAGAGTATGTTCCGATTAACTGAGTGTTTAATTTAAAACAGAAATTCCAGATTGAAAGTCTGTGCTAGGAATTGTCATTAGGAGGTATATTTAATTTTTGCATTAGATTAATAAATGCAAAGGAAAACCAACCACGTGAGACAGTTGTCAGAGTCTGTCTTCAAAGTCAGCTACTCCACTTGTTCACGGTATCACGTAAAATCTCAGTTAGCAGTTGAACGGTAAGCAGATCCCTGCTCTTGCTGCATGAAAATGTACAAAGGGAAGACCAGGGAGAGTTGGAAATGTTGACTGTCAGATTTCCCAAAGTGGCAAGACCCAACGTTTCATTTCTTTTCAGCACCATGTCTTATTGTATGGGAGTTTAGTGTTGCAAATACTATGATTTTTATTTGCTGCATACCAGACACTCTAAAAAGACCCATCATGACACATACATTTTCCCCTTATCAACTAACAGGCTGCCTAAGTTCCAACAATCACAATCCTGTCCTGGATCACTGCATTGGTGGAGGTTTGCTGCTCTTCTGCAGGAGGTACCAGTGACTCCTCTCATGTTAATTGTTCCTAACTTAGTACTCTATCATCCTGTGAGTGCAGGCAGTGTTAAAATGGACAGTAATTTCCCACTATCCTCTGACCCAGAAGGCAGTTTGTCTTCAAGAGGAAATATCAGAGCTTTATGAAATCCAGTAAGAGAAAAATGAGAGGTAGGAAAAGTATCTCATGTTTGTTTTTCTCATGCTGCTTTGCTTGTGTCATGTTTCAGTCCCTGAATGCCTTTTGGTTTGTCCATGTACGTTTTGTTTGTTAAACTTCATGTGCTTATCTAACTTCCTAATCTCCTGTGGGGATTTGATAACCTCGGTGTTTTTTTTCATGTTGCTTCTAGTGCCTTTGCCATGACTAATGGGATAGACCACTAAACTGGCCACCTCCAAAATTATGGAATGTGTTAATCAGATGGGCAGATGACCCCGGGGAGTGCAATGACCCTTAGGATCAAAGGTCAGATTTAAACAATATGACAAATACAAGGATGTTGTCATTTCAAAGTAAAAAAGGGTAAATAGATAAAAGGTAACTTGAGAGGATCGTACATATTTCTTGCAGGTTTAATGTACACAAATTGATTTTTTTCATTAAACAGCAAATAACGCATCTTCTGTGCTTTGCTAGTGAGGTCAGGGGTACAAAGGTATAATTATTGGTAAGAAAAGAGCAAAGAAGACAAGGTTTGGTTTCAGTGTTTGGTGTAAAATAACTGTTTCTGTGCCTTCCTTTTTCCCTCTGTGACTGCTACAGAATAGGATCTTTGTGTTGAAGATTCTACAGGAGGGCAGTGGGGTGTCACTACCATTGCTGCTGTTGTGTGGCTATTCCTTATATTATCCCTTTAGCTGGAAATGTGACACCATATGGCATGGTTAGTTTTAATATGAGGTTTTTTTCCTTCCTCATTGTTCAAGTACAGCTCTGTGGAGCTGTATTACAGAGTTTAAAAAAGGTTCAGTCTTCAGGCTGGTACAGCTGAGGAGAAAAAGGACTTAAAAGAAGTTTGTACTTTCATTGCACTGACTGGCCAGATGCCCAAACAGATTTTGTCATAATTTAAGACAGCTCTAAATTCCACTGGCTGAGGGAGCTTGGAACCTGTCACAGCACTCTATGATCTTTTCGTGAACACAGCACAAGTTCGGCCCAGTGCTTTCTAACCGGCCTTCTTCTGGTCTAAGAAATAACTGGCATAGAAATGCATTATGTGAAGGAGGCTCATCTGCTGCCCTTTACGGCAGCTTTTCCAGTCCCAGCTACAAGGCAGTTCAGGGAAGGACAGGAGGGTGTTGAACCAGGGCTGTTGAAGAGGCAGTGCTGCAGCTTCCAGACTGTCACATCCTGATCATTAAGATCCATTTAGCAAGATTTATGACAAACAGTGTAGTCTACCCTAACTATGTCTTGATCCAGTTATTTAGTGGTTTGCCTACCTGAGTGTTTCCCAAATGGTGTACGAAGCAGGATAAAAACCCTTCATCTCAAGAAACCAACAATCAGATGTATTCTATAAATTTCTTTCTTTCATGACATCATAGCTGTGGTGCTCTGAGGACATCACAAAGCCAAATTCTGTGCTGGATCTTTTGTTACCATCAACATATCTACTTAGACCTATTCGCCCAGCAGTTACGTTCTTTCAGAACGTTGCTGCTGTTCCAAACTTAAGAATTAATCAAAAGCATCACTGCTGATTTCATCCTGCCCCTCACAGTTCTGCATTGCTTGGTTGGTTCAATAAAAAGATTTCATATCCCCAGAAGTCTCTACTTGCCTTGTGAAAGTCAGTCCTGAGTGCCCGGATGCTCTGCTGCATCTTGGTTGTATTGACAGTAAAGGAGACAAAGCAGAGAGGGAGAACTCATCAACCATCAATTCACCTTTATTACTTAGAGCTCTAACTTGGTTGTGGCAGTGAGATTGAGTAAAGAATGGAGCTCAGCAAGGAAACCAAGGGTGAGGCAGGCTGTAAAGGTAATGCGATTCCAATATTTTCAGTTAATATTCAACATTCATTAAAAACAAACAAACAAACAGGAATGCCCACTTGAGAAATTCATATTCTTTTTCAGTTTGTAGGTAATAATTTAACTGAAATTAGTTCTATTGAGCATGATCAGTTGGGACTTATGATGGAATGAAACATATTCCATTCTGAGGGCATATGTATTTATATACTGTGTTCATGAAAAAGAAAAGAAGATAACCCTTTTATAACAATAATAAAAAAGAAAAGAAACCATTTTGGCATGAAAACATGTTTTAACTGTATTTGTAACACTCAGTAAATAAATTACAGGTTTTATATCATCCAGAAAGAGCTGCGAGTGATTTATTCAGTTATTAACTTCACACGCTTGGAAGAATGAATTAAATACCAGTCCCTGTTGAAGGCTCTGGGATTATTCTGCCAGAATATACTGCTTTAAAGTTTTGGCAGCTTGTGTGTGTTGTGTGATGAGCAGGAGGCTTTTGGTGGAAGCTAAAGCAGATGGGTCTGTATCTTGACAGTTTACAGCTTCTTATAAATTCCATAAAATGAAAATGAATTATGTATTATTGGGTTTACATAAGGTCACCAGATGAACTCTGACCCTTCTTTTTTCTCATTTGGCTCAATTATTAGATGAAATGACAGATCTGATCTCTTTTTAAATTGTATTAGAAGGGGCCTCTTTATTTTGCCCTCTAGCAGCAATTCTCTGACAGAACTAGGCAAGTGCATTAATTATGATTGATTTAGTGGGTCTATAAGGTGATTATTTCTCAAATTCTACTTCTGTGCAAAAACCTTTTGACCTCTCTCAGGCCACACAGCAAACGAAATCCATAAGAAGATTTAAGAGGGGACTGACCAGTGCCGCAGTTTCCTTCTGCTGTTTGAACTACAAACACTTTGGGACACCCAAGAAAATCCAAAGGATTGAATTACCAGGACATACTGTGGTTAACATGTTTAACAATTTGATATCTCTGTTTAAAGAAAATGGCATGAAATTGATCACAAGGGGGAAAAAATCCCCTTTTTGGAGAGGGGGGAAATGGCAGAAAAGGTTTTGTGCTTTGTAAATTAGACACAATAAAAAGATCAAGATGCCTCATATCGGGACTCCGCTGGAGTGTGTTATGTCGTTGTGGGAATAGAGTTTCAGCCACATTCTTTTGATAAAATGGCAAAAGAACTTCAGAAATCAGTTTTAAGGTCTAGTTTTCCTTGGTGTGACTATAAATATTATGGGTTACACGTGTGCGCATCTAGTTTTCTGTACACACACATAGATACGCACAAGCATAGTAAAGAATATAGTTTGAAACCAAATCCGAGTTCAAAAAAGGAAACTGGACACTATGCATTTATTCCTTAGTAAGGCTGATGCTTTGTTTGCAGGCCAGTAGAAATGTGAATCCTGGTTCCAGATAAGCCACTCTGCTTCTGGCAAGCTTCCTTCTCTGGGAGGCCTGCAGTGCTGTGCTGTACTGTACAAGGGCCATAATTCTAGATAGGAGTGTTGTGTAATAACAAATGCTTGTTACAAACCAGTCGCTTTTAACCAGTTAGAGGATATTCAGATTGTAAAATGCTTCTTGAGAACTAGCCCTCAATTTCCAGCTCCAATCAGCCAATCAATTGCCTGATCCAATTTGTTGGTTGAATGGCTTCTTCTGGTAAATCGTCTCTAGAAATAGAGGTAGGGGGTAGGTGTAGAGGAATAGAAATAGGGTTAAATATACTTCTCCTCACTAGCTCAGAGTTCGAGCTGTGTTACTGGAAAAGTCAGTGTCTTGGAAATACAAAGTAAAATATTTTTTTTCTTTTACAAATGCAGGGTAATTTTGACTATTCATGTTTTTAATGCTCAGCAGGTGAATCAAATCTCTGTGTACTGAGCATATCTGTTGTAAGATATTAATTGTACATATTGTTATATTAAGGAGTACAGCAAATTTGTTTGAGATTTTTTTTTTAGTATATTTTGTAGAGGTTGCTGTTCTTACTCAAAATCTTTCCAGGAACATCCTAAGTCTGAGAATTCAGCTAATTCAGATGAGGTGTTGACAGTTGATTTTTAACTTTCTAAATGTAGAACTAAACACCAAAAAAACCCAGATCAAAACAGAATTAGAAGGGAATTTCAGGCATTTTTCAGTACCCCACAGGGAAGGAATCTTCGACTGCAGTTTAAAACACTGCAATAAAATGATGTAGTACACTAAAGTGTGATGAATTCTGATAGCAGCTGGTTGTTTACAATGGTCTGAGTTATCCAAAGATATTTGTAATTCAGTTTCATATTGTTTTCCTTTGATTCACGAAAAAATAGAACAGTTCTGAATTGCAAATCTAAGTAACTGGACAGTGCATGGAAGTGTTATGGATGGAGAATGAACTGGGAAGATAAACTTCTAAAAGTTTACTCAATGCTCATTTTAGGTTACTGTGATAACACTTCAGCACCTCTTTGTCCCTAAATGTAATGGCAGGTAACTTTGAATTTTAAGACTAATGATTGCACCTAGCAAAATCCATTTTGGTAGAATTTCAGGCTGTCAGGAATACAGGAGTTTCAACAAAGTATTCATGGACCATGAGATGAACAGAGAATATAGCTGATGCTTTGTAGCAGGAAGTACTTTAGGGATTGCTCTAAGATGTAGATGGTGCATTCAAGCCTCTGCTTGAGGTAGCATGATCTGAGATGAAAATCTCTGCTTTGAATGAGGCAGAAAAGGAACATAACCCAGCTCCTGCACTCCAGGAAGTGTCCCTCCTGGTTTGTACATGCCTTCCTGCACATACAGTAAGCAGGCAAACCATGAAACTCTTCTGTTTCTATGGGGTTGGTCAAAGCAGCTTTTGTGATGCTCTGTCGCTAGTCACTAACAGTATTAGTTATACTCTAGTCACATCTGCTAGTGACACCATTCCTGGGAAATGATGGACAGTGTTTAGCTACTGCCCCTCACCGGGGCACAGTCTGGCTTCTTTGGAAGCATTTTTCCCATAAAATCATTGCTGCTGACCAGTACCCCTATCAGTAGTATATGGCATGTGGTACCACACCAGGTATTTTGGAATTTCTCACTTTGCTGTCATAATTGAGAACACAAAAATATTTAACTAGTGAAGTGTGTGTTGAGCAAATATTTGGGAAAAAAAATGCCTGCTCTATTATTATGGAGAGTTCTGGAGGATTCCTTACTGTCTGAATTAATCTCTTCAGCCATGGAAATTCCCGTGCTGGAGCATGTGCATGAGCAAGAAAAGCACAGCAGCTGTCTTCGTGTTCCACATCAGCTGCTCTCCCAGATCTCTGCAGGACTTCTTAGTACAAACCCTGTCAGGTTGAATGGTTTGGCTAGTACATCACTATGCTTTGCCAGTAGCCTTGGTAAAGGCATAACACCTGTGTTAGTCAATGCTAGGGCCTCCATTCCTTTCTAATGACACTACTTGTATTGAAGTTAATGAGGGTGTAATTTTACACCTGCTCTTAAAGATTTGCTGGCAGAGGCACTCAGGCTCTGATGTGAAATTTATGACCCTGAGATTCCTGAATTCTTCCAGAGGTTGGTTAAGTTTTATTTATTCTACACCATTCTTGGTCATACAGCTTTGTGAGGAGTCTACTCTAGAGCAGAATCAAGAGATGGGTGGTTCGTTCTCAGAACTAGTTCTTCAGCCATTCAGTGCAGCTACTAGAATCTTTTAAAAGACCAGGTTTTCCTGTAGTAAATACGAATCAGCATTTTTCTAAACAATACAAACCCCATCCCAGAGGCATTCTATTTTTTTTAAAGTTGGTGATTAGTTTGGCTGCATCTTTTCCTTTCTGCAGGTAGAGCTGAGGCCTGTAATGATAGGACAAGGGGCAACAGTTTCATATCAGAGAAGGGTGTATTGAAGTGGGCTGTTAGAAAGAAGTTCTTTAGCAGGAGAGGGCTTGAACACTGGAACAAGTTGTCCAGGGTGGTGGTTGAGGCCCCATCCCTGGAGATATTCAAGGGGAGGTTAGATGAGTCTCTGGGCAACCTGATTTGCTCACTACAGGGGGGTTGGACTAGATGCCCTTTGGCAGTTCCTTCAAACTCAGGCCATTCTTTGATTCAGTATTATGCTAAAATTAATGCAAACGTCTGTTAAAAAAAAATCCTACAGTATTCTTGCACACTTTTAAAAGCATTCAGACTAGTAACAAAAATTACTAGGTCACAGGTGGAGTAAGCCTAGCAGTATATTCTCTCAAAGAATTCTGAAGAAACCCAATAGCATGCCTGGCCTGGAAACAACATCTGAGTTAGCAATGGCTATACATATACTGCCTTTAATGTGGGAACAGACTTCCACATTTATCCATCTCCTCATTTTCTCTCTTAAGGAATGTAAGAGTCAAATATCCTATGGGATATTTGATAGGTGTGTTCTTTTAATAGAATTCTCATTTGTGAGCATTTTTTATCTAACATCAGAACAGGATACAGAGCAGCCAGAAGAGCATTAGTGTTGTTTAGAGTATGTACCTGACAGCTCTTATTTATTTAATGAAAGATTAATAAATAAATAGAATCATTCAGGCTGGAAAAGACCTTGGGATCATTAAGTCCAACCATTAACCCTATTCTACAAAGTTCACCCCTCAGCCAAACTGAGGCAATATGGACTGGATGGTTGGATAGTGAGTTAGTTGGATTGTGAACTGGCTGCAGGATAGAAGCCAGAGAGTAGTGGTTAATGGGACAGAGTCTAGTTGGAGGCCTGGATCTAGTGGGGTCCCCCAAGGATCAGTACTGGCACCAGTTGTCTTCATCTATTCATTAATGACTTGGATGAAGGACTAGCATGCACTGTCAGCAAGTTTGCTGATGACACAAAGCTGAGTGGTGTGGCTCACACCCCAGCAGACTGTGGTGCCATTCAGCGAGACCTGGACAGGCTTGAGAGCTGGGGAAAAAGAAATGTAATGAGGTACAACAAGGGTCAGTGTAGCGTTTGGCATCTGGGCAAGAACAACCCAAGGTACCAGTATAGGTTGGGGACTGACCTGTTGGAGAGCACTGTAAGAGAAAGGGATCTGGGGGTCCTACTGGTAAGACAGCAT
>VZRI01007958.1:667956-705438 GCA_013397515.1 Upupa epops
AAGATGATGAAGGAAGTAGAGCAGCTCTCTTATGAGGAAAGGCTGTGGGAGCTGGGTCCCTTCAGCTTGGAGAAGAGGAGGCTGAGAGGTGACCTCATTAATGTCTACAAATATGTGAGGGATGGGTGTCAGGAGCCATAGAGCCCGACTCTTCTCAAGGTCACCCATCTAGTGATAGGACAAGAGGCAATGGGTGCAAGCTGGAACATAGGTTCCATATAAATATTAGTAGGAACTTCTTCCCCATGAAGGTACCAGAGCACTGGAACAGGCTGCCCAAGGGGGTTGTGGAATCTCCTTCTCTGGAGATGTTCAAGAACTGCCTGGATCTGTTTCTGTGTGACTTGGTCTAAATGATCCTTCTGTGGCAGGGGGATTGGACTAGATGATCTTTCGAGGTCCCTTCCAATCCCTAATGATTCTGTGATTCTATGATATCTGACAACACCATTTCTAAATGACATCCACTCAGCAAAATTGTATGCGTTCAGTGTAGTAGCTGAAGTTACTTTATTCCTGTAACTTTACCCTTGTCATTTTTCTGGGCATAAATAGATGCTCATGTCTGACATATGGATAGAAGGGTATAATGTGTGTTTCAACAGCATGAAGTTGCCTAGGTAGACAGGCTGGAGTATTGTTTATATAGATGTTGTGTAACTCATTATTAATTTCTGCCTTACCATGCTGGTAAATTAGATTAGATTTCTGTTTAAGAAGTATATGTTAATAATTCTGGTGTTTGATTGTCAATTTCTAGGCCCCTGCAGTTTATTACTCCCTTACAAATAGGAATGTTATTTATACTAATGAGTATTGTTTGTTTGTGAGCAACTTGATCCTGGATCCGAGCTGAGACCCTTGTTGTCAATACACCCAAGAGCTGAAGCCAATTGGAAATGACACCAAAGGTTCCATTTAATCTCTGAGTTCCTTGTGTCTTGTTTAGAGATCACTTCCTACTCAGAAAGCTCTCCTCTCTTAGCTTGAATCTGCAAATAAAATGAATTATGTTTTAATGCTGACACGAACAAACGAGCCGGTTTTAGTTTCTGTCATGCCCAAACCGCCATGTTTATAATACCACGCGCGGATTAATGGCCAGATTTAATGCTATATATATTCTTTCTGTCAGGGTCCTCTAAATTACTTTTGCTATCACACTAGGCACAAAATGATGATGTATTTCAGCAAACAAAGGAAGGTAGGTAACATTTCTAGTGCTCATAAATTCTTTGTTTTAAAAACATCACTGTCTTTGATACAGTGCAGGGCTTTTCAAGAGACTGGCTGGTAACAATTAGCCAGTAGGGTAGAGGGTTTCCTGATGTGCCTACCTGGATCACGTTTCCCCAGCTCATTTCCTTCTGTTCTGAAGATGGCACTGCCTGGATGCCAGCACAGCCAATGTGCTAGCTGAACTAGGTTTGGGGGCCAGAACCACCTTCCCATTGTGTTGGGAAGATGTTTGTGTCAAGTGATTCTTTTTTTTAAAGCTTGGGTTTCTTTTTTCTTAGCTGAGGAGAAGGCGACTCTGAGGAGACCTTATAGAGACTTTCCAAAGGAACATGTCAGAAGGCTGGGGAAGACTGTTCACAGGGTCAGGGAAGGATAGGATGAGGGGTCATGTTTTGAAGCTGGGAAAGGGAAGATTTAGGTTAGATTTCAGGAAAAACTTCTTTCACCTGAGAGTGGAGGATCCCACACAGGAACAAGAACAGGTTGCTTACAGAGGTGTTGGAGGCCCCATCCCTGGAAACACTCATGATCAGCTTGGTTGGGGCTCTGGGCAATCTGGTCTGGTGAGTGATGGCCCTGTTTGTTGCAGGGGGTCTGAATTAGATGGCCTTCGAAGGTCCCTTCCAAGCCAATTTATTCTATGATGCTATATTTTATTTGATATCAGTTTTCACTACTCATCATTGGCTACTATTACCCTGCTACTGTTTTGGGTGTTCTTTATTTTCCATAGAGGTTTGAGGAGAGCACAGTGAAGGTATTTACTGTGCCAGCTCTGTAAGATTCTTGATCACAATTGCATTTCACCATGAGCTTGCAATTCTGTTGCCCGTGCTGTTAGAGGTCGATGATCATTGCAGAGACTGTAAATCATAAGGAGAAATATTTGAACTACTTTTAAGAATTTCAACCTGGACACCTCTGTAAAACATATGTAGTGTTAACAAATCAGACTTTAAGAATATATGAGGTGTCTACAACCTCATTCCATCCTCTGTTGTCGTGAGCAAGATTTGGACCTGATGATCTCAGTCTTCTCCAGCCTCAATGATTCTGTGATTCAAATCTCTCTATAGTAAAGAAGTCTACTTTGTGAATCAACTGTAAGCAGATGGAAGCACTGGGCAGTTTATCTAGGTGGAGCTCAAACCAAAGGTGCTCTTTATAGCAGTTGGTGTAACAGTGCAATCACAGTGAAAGAAAATCTCTGATCCTTCTTTCATTAATGTTGCCAAGAGAAAAATATGTAAATATATTATTTGGGTACTTGCTGCTCTTCTATGTTGCAGAATTGCTACCTGTAGAGGTCTGGTTTACCTTTTGAAGTCACAGACTGGTAAAAAGCCAGTCAGGTTTCTAAGAAAGAAGCATGTTTCAGTGACACTGAACTGTGTAAACACAGTATGCTGTGTTTACTCTCAGAAATTTAGAAAGGGGATTTGGAAACAGAATGAGCCTTCATAATTTATCAAGCCAGACATCATCAGTCTCTTGAAGGAATACCAAGGAAAGTAGATGCTTCACTCTTAAAAAAAAAAAAGCAATTTTCTCCATCCTATATCACAGAGTAACAGACTGTTAGGGATTGGAAGGAACCTCAGAAGATCATCTTATCCAATCCCCCTACCAGAGCAGGATTCCCTAGATCCAGTCACACAAGAACATGGCCAGGTGGGTTTCAAACATCTCCAGAAAGGGAGACTCCACAACCTCCCTGGGCAGCCCCTTCCAATGCTCTGTCACCCTCACCATGAAGTTTCTTCTCCTATTTATGTGGAGTCTCCTCTGTTCCAGCTGACACCCATTGCCCCCTGTGCTATCATAGGATGCCACTGAGCAGAGCTTGGCTACTTCCTCCTGCCCTTTCCATAATGATCAACTTTAATGAGGTCACCCCTCAGTCTCCTTTTTTCCAAGTTCAAGAGACCCAACTCTCACAGCCTTTTCTCATTAGGGAGACGCTCCACTCCCTTCATCATCCTTGTAGCTCTGCACTGGACTCTTTCAAGCACCTCTGTGTCCTTCTGGAACTGAGGGGCCCAGAACTGGACACAGTATTCCAGGTCTGAGTACCTGCTTTTTCTGCCAGATATACAGAACTAGATCTCTGGATTCTTAAAAACGTCTCTACTCCAATCTTTTAGCAAAATCATAGGCTATTTGATCTTTTCAAAAGACCTTATTTCTTATCTTAGACCTTGCTGCAAGTTAAAGAATCGTGAAAAAATATGTTCTCCCTTGAAGGCACTGCAAATACTTTCCTCTTTCTATTTTGAGCTCCGCATCAAGTAGTCACCTTATACTCTTGTTTGCCTACATTTTTTTCATTATTCTCACCAACTTTTTCTAATGTAACCTGAGAGCCTTTTGGAGAAGAGAGGGACATCCAATATCTTGTACTCTTTTGTTTCTTATTGGCTATTTGCTTGGGTTGAACTTCAACATTTAGCATATCTGTTTTTGATTGTGCTATGAGTAAGAGCGTGTTGGTTGTGCTTCCAGCTTGATACATTTTTAATTTACAACAAAGTCAGGGAGAATTTAGTTTAGTCTTCTGTTTGTGACTTGTTAATCTCAGTAAATAAAATAGTAAATAACTGTTAGTTGAAGATTACGGACTGCATGCAAATGGAAAAAAAGTTAAAGTGTTTTATAAATGTAAATAATCAATTTGTAAAAGCAACAACAAAATTTATGGGTGGGGGTTGAGGATGAGGTTTGCTTGTACTAAATTATTTCCTGCAAGCTGTTTCCTTAATGTTTGTCCCCAGTATAATCTAGTGTTTCTGACCAGATGCTGTTCTTCAGAAAATGAGTTAGATATGAGAAAGATTATTTGGCTTTATGCCGTACGATGGAGTGGCAATTACAATTGACTAGTTGATTAAAAAGAAAAAAAGAAAGCTTTGAATTTAAACAAACAAGATAATGCAACTCTTTAACTGGAAGGGTGTTGAACTGTTCCCACAGTGTTGACTGACTTTAGAGAATAATTTGCCTCTCAGGTTCAGTAATTTCACATGGATCCTCTTTACTCTGTCCTGCAACATTTCCCTTGTTTCGAAGTGTAGGAATTTTACTGAAAAAGTAGAAACACTACAGTAATATAATGAAAAGGAGGATCAGGAAAAAAGCTTTGGTCAGTGTTATATTCAATAGAGAAATATAAATCCAAGATTTTGAGAGGGGGAGGAGTAGGAAAAGAGAAAAAAAGCCCACACCACAGACGCTCAAGTGTTCATTACCCAAATCTTTGCAGGAAGCGATTGAATAGAATTACCTACAAAGAGAATGTGGCATTTTAACATTATACAATCATGTTCCTCATAGCAGGTGACATCTATCTCCTTGACGGAGGCTGTATCTCAAAAATACATTCACGGAGCTGTCTATAAATTCAAATAAACCCTGCAATTTAATTTTCAACATATCCATATGTTTGAGAATCAAGCTTTCAGCAATTGAGTACAGTTTGTGTTGATACTACTGTACCCAGTGAATAAGGAAGAAACAATGCAGTGCCACTGCAGCTACAGCCAGGTTTGGCAGGGGGCTGGGGGAGAGAAAGGATTCGTCCCAGTGTTCTGGGTCTAATTCATGATGCAATGAATAGAATTTCCCAGAAGTTCATCCTTTCTTGTTTGGTCAAATGCAGCCTTTTTCATGGTTTAGAGGAACTATGTCATTGCTTAGTTAGAAACACAAAGAACCAAATGTATCATTGTGCACCCTGGAAATGCAGCCAAGAATCCTTTAGGAAAAACTAAAACCTTAAATGCTTTAGGAAAAATAATACAGTAGAGTGCACATCCATTTCACTTCTTAATTGTATATTTTCAGAATACCTGATCAGTTCTGTGATGTGCAAGACAGAGAACAGCTGAGACAGCTGCTGTGACAAAAGGGAAGAGGCAATAGTTATTTTTCCATTTGCAAAATAAGTCCCACTCCTCTGTGTGTGTCTCACTGGGCTTTTGCTAATGAAAAAAAAAACGTTATCTCCTTATTGATTATGTGAGGCTTGGAGGAGTGAACAAGCATGTAAACACTTGCCAGCAGGACTAGGAACTTACTTCTCCCCCTTTGTTGGGCACTGGTGTGGCATTCCCACAAGTACTGGGAGCAGTTCGGGTTCCCTCACTTCAAGAAAGATTGAGGGGCTGGAACAGGTCCAGAGGAGAGCAATGAGGCTGGGGAAGGGACTGGAGGGCAAGGCTGATGAGGAGTGGCTGAGGGAGCTGGGGTGCTTTAGCCTGGAGAAAAGGAGGCTCAGGGCAACCTTATTAGTCTCCATAACTCCTGTAAAGGAAGTTGTAGTCAGGTGGTGGTTGGGCTCTTCTCCCAGGCAACTAGTGACAGGAAGAGAGGGCAGGGCCTGAGGCTGCACCAGGGGAAGTTTAGTTTGGATATCAGAAAAACAGTCTTCCCTGGAATGGACAGCCCAGGATAGTGTTGGAGTTGGCATCCCTGGAGGTGTTTGAGGACAGACTGGATTCGGCCCTTAGTGCCATGGTCTAGCTGATGTGGTGATGTCAGGTCATAGACTGGGCTTGATGAGTGTAGAGGTCTTTTGCAATCTCAATAATTCTGTGATTCTGTAACTGAGGATTGCTCTTCTGGAATGTGAAAGATACTGTACTCTGAGAAATGAGGTCTTCTAATGGTAGGTCAGTTCACACCATCAGTAGGCTCCAGGAATACGTTGGGATCAGTCATAAAATTCCTAGTAGTTTACAGCATTTGAGGATGGTTTTGATAGTAATAGGCAGCAGAGTTACAGGCTATTAATTGTGGTATTGAAGTGTGGTATTGAGAGTTAAAGCTGACACAGGGATGAATCTCACGACCAGTTGAAAGGACCAAGGCTGGTCAAACACTTCTTACCATAGTCAAGGGCAGGACTGGGTTGGCTTCTGTGTTTGCCACCAAGAAGAATCTTTAGCACTGCTGCTAGCTGCAATCCAGTAGACCTTGAGCAGTGGGGACACAGTCCAGACCATAACAGACTTTGATATGAGGGATGACCCCCTCTGCTGTAAGATGGCCATGCAGTAGGGAAGGCTGGGCTCATGAGAAGGTCTTGAGGAGCCTTAGCAAACCTGAGTGGCCTCATCTGGTGCCCCTCTCAGTATAAAAGTAGTTCCATTGAAGTTGGCAGTCTGTCTGGGGGCGGATGCATCTTGCAGAGGTTCTTTGTTTTTCAAAGGACCCCCCACCGTTTCTCTCACATATTTGGAGCTGCTAGCAATAGTGGAGCAGGATGAATCTGATCAAGGCACGGAGTGGGTTTATACATTTCTTTGGTATTCTCCTTGATGGTCTTTGCATNGTAGTTCCATTGCAGTTGGCAGTCTGTCTGGGGGCGGATGCATCTTGCAGAGGTTCTTTGTTTTTCAAAGGACCCCCCACCGTTTCTCTCACATATTTGGAGCTGCTAGCAATAGTGGAGCAGGATGAATCTGATCAAGGCACGGAGTGGGTTTATACATTTCTTTGGTATTCTCCTTGATGGTCTTTGCATGGCTATGGCAGGGCATGGACTGTGGTTGATTTCTCTGTTGAGTTTTTGGGTCATTTTGTGGTGAGCAGGTCTGCTGTTTCACCTGCCTTCTCTGTTGCCCTGTTCTGGTTTTATGCCTGTTTTCTGCTGATGGCTGCACCCCTTTTGCTAGGTTATGGAACTGGCAAAAGAGGTATCAATTGCTCAGTGGTTTCACACCAAATTTTTCATGCAATAGTGACTCTCTAGTGGTAGTGATAAATTTAGGATTGAAGCATGCCAGAATGAAAGTTGGGCCTGACATTACAAACCTAAAAGGGGAGGCAAATTCTTACATTATGCATCTTGCTCTACCAAAATCTTAGCATTGGGAGGACCAGTCGATTCAATATCAGTTGACCCATCTTCTGGACTCCTCAAGACAGACAGCAGACAGACAAGACAGACCACACTGTGAATAAAAAAGAAGCAAGGAACATTCAGCATTCAGTGAGGAGGATTGGCCTCACTAGGTCTCAGACTTAACTCGGTTTGGAAATGTCAGATTCTGTTAGACTTGGAAGGAGTCAGGAATCTCACCTGTGACAGACTGTTGCAAAAGTGGGATTGGTGATGTGCTTAGCTTTTAGAGAGCTGGCAAAGTATTTTGCCACTGGCATTGAAGTTTTCTGCCTTTGTTTCCATACTGAAGCCTTTGAAAGGCCAAAGCTGAGTTGTGCCAGACTTCTAGAAAAATGAACACTTGTACAAGGTAAAGCGAATTTGGGTACTGGAGTAAAAGTATTTTGGCTCTCCAGGGTTAGCCCTTTTCATCAGGGAGAACTTGATACAATCTCCCAACAGACCCCTTGTGGTTTGGTAGGTGTCAGGTAAGGAGATACTCAATGTTAACATTCTTAGATCCTATTACACTGTTTCTCTTCTTCAGTAACAAACTCTCTGAGCTTTCCAAAACTGCTACAAGTTTGCTAGTGATAACTGTTAAGGCTAGATTGGTCAGTATATTCAATAAATTTTCTCTGCCTGAGATATAAATCATCCCTATTTTAATAGAGGAGAATTTGCTGTTGTGTTTTTTGGGATGTTTAACATTAAGAAGTTGGATGTACTTAACCAGCTGACAGATTAAGAAAACAGTTAAATAATCTGATGTTAAGACTTGAACTCTGGACACTAAATTTTTTTAATTGAAAAAATAGAAGAAAATACAGATGTTGTCTTATCCTGCTGAACTTCTGGTCCTTGAATTTGTGGGATTTTCTGTGTAATATTTCAGTAAACTTTTCAGTAGTGTTAGATAGAAATATTTAGTTATGGAACAACTACACAGGCTGCTTTATCATGTTCACATCCAACAGAGAAATGCCTTTGGTCTTTTTGTTTTGTTTTTTTCCTAAAAGGGGCTAAAACACATTCTACAAAAATTGTCTTTATTTTTATTATATATGCGTATTTTTGTTATTCTACATAAATTATTTAAAACTAAAAAGCTGTTCCCTTGTATGGAGTTACCTTCTAATCTTTCCATATTTGCCAGTCAGAATCATCCCCTATGTATAGGAATTTTATTAAGTCTTCTCTTCTTGTTGTTTGTTATTTGTTTTATTTTCCAAAATATCTTAACCTTAAAAGGGAGCAAATGTGTTTAAAAAAAAATGCAGTTGTGGAGCTTTGAAAATTTATTGCACAGCCAGGGGCATTTAAAGAACTTAATTAACAGGCTCCAACCTTAACATTCTCTCTTTTTAAGGGGAGGAAAATCACTTAAGGTTTGTCCAATTAAATTTTAGGAGAGTTTGTTGATAAAAAAAGCTGTGATTGTGAGCTTCCAGTTTAAAAAGAGAAGCTCCAGAATAATGAAAACTTGCAAGCCGATTAATTCAGTGGAAAGCTGTTCTGTGCATAGTTTCCACAAACTCATAAGCACTTGGGCATTTTTAGCCTAAATTTAATTATAGCCTTTGATAATCAGGCCTCGCTCAAAAGAAATCCCCTTCTTCCCATAATACTTGATGATGTCATTCTCTATTCTAACTTGGGACTCCTCCCCCCAGCACCAAAACCAAGCTGTCTTAATGTCAATGGGGAAAAAAAAGGTGACCTCTCCTCTTAGAGTTTTACATTTCATGTTCTGCGGAC
This sequence comes from Upupa epops, assembly GCA_013397515.1. Taxonomy (NCBI): domain Eukaryota; kingdom Metazoa; phylum Chordata; class Aves; order Bucerotiformes; family Upupidae; genus Upupa; species Upupa epops. The sequence continues at coordinate 676,835 of VZRI01007958.1, forward strand.
TGATCTATATCATCCAAGGCTGTAGTTTGGGGTTGGTTTTTTGGATGTGGGGGGGTGGGTCTTGGTTTTGTTGGTTTTGCTTTTTTTTAATTTGCTACTGGCTGAAAACAGCTAATAAAGGCTCAGTTCAAAGCTGTCTATTTCTTAGTGGGGGGGAAAAGATGTTATTCTGACATCATTGCTCTGAATGAGCAGCCTGTGGTTCATACAGTATACGCTCCCCTGGAATGACAAATTTTCTGCCTTTTTCTTAGGGTGGAACGTTCAAGCAAAAGGGAAGAAAAAATGCATAAGAGAAGCAAAGCAAATTCATTTGTATAAGCTGGCCCCCCTACTGTGGAATTTTCAATTATATATATCTAATTATGGCTGTCAGTTGATGAATTGAGAAAAGACATTTTTTTGTCCCCCCTCCTTTTTTTTGTCTCTTCGTCATCTCTTCTGTTAGAATGATTATAGCACACTTACACAACTAATTGCCTTACTGCTTATTAGTGATACAATTATGCAGGCCAGACTCCTTGTGTGAACAACCATCTGCAGAGGGGAAAAAAAAGTGACACTATTCAAAACTATCCATAATTTAACCAATGTTATTCCAATGCACTGAGCTCAGACAATTGTTGGGCCTTCATATTTCATACCCACCCTGGAAAAAGAAGGTTGTGAGGTTGGGGGTTTTTTCCTCTTTTTTTCCCCCCCTTTCTTTCTTTTTCTCTGTGCACTGATTCACCTCTTTAGACTCACTGTGAATTGGAAAGAAAGGAAGAGAAAAAAGTGCTTCATATGTCAACAAAAAGGAGGGAAGTGAAGCATGGCTAATGCCCATTCCTCCTGTGGGCAATTTTTCTTCAAATTTTATACTAATAGGCATTTTTTTCCTGCTTTAGAAACAGTTGAGAAAGTGCAGATGTCCTGACCACAGTGATGTGTGTATGTACATTGGTTCAAATGGGTTTAAAGCAACTGATGTACAACAGAGCAGAAAGTTTGTGATGCATGTAATTGGTTCTTAGGAGAATGTGAATTAAACATCTTTCTATCGTAGCTCCCGGAATATAGGTGTTAGGGACCAAGCAGGTGAAAATGCAGGAGTCAAAACAAAGCTTTGTGTGTTGCTGATGGAGCTAATGTGGATTATTGAAATGTCTGCAAGATACTACTTTTAAGGAGTAGAGATCACGTCAAAATGGTTGCTGGGGAATGAGGGTGGAGAATCACTTTGTTTGTGTCACTTACCTTTGTTTCCTTGTAGGGTTGGATTTGTCAAGTCTCTGAAATATCAGCCTACCATTACTTTCTTCCTACTTATTCTGAAAATACTGTAAGTTGTTATGGAAAGCAGGGTGTTTTCCACTTTGTAAGTCAGAATGGGAATGTAGAAACATTTTTAGAAAGAAAGAGCAAAACGTTTGTGTCAGTCCCTTTCTACCTGTGTGGCAGAATGTTCATGATACTTTTGACATACTAGAGTATAGTCAGGCTGTAAAATAAGAATGGAAACATTTACAATCCATCTTGGAAGTACAGTTACAATTTTCTTGGAGTTAAAAATGTACAGCTCTTATATTTCCAGGCTTTTAAAAATATTAGTGCCAAGGAGGAGCCATCAGATGGCTCAAAAGCGGAAAATTACTATTCCCCCTTCTTTGTAGTGCCATCTGATTGTCATCCTCACAGCAGATAGAGGCTGAAGTATACATGTTTATGCATTTGTTTTTTCTTCTAGAACTCTGGCTCCATAGCTGAGTCTTCTGATACAAGCTTTGGCTTGGATTTTACTTTTGGATCTTGAAGGTGCAGGGTTTAGAAATACAGTTCTTCATCCCGATGCATTCACAGTAAGTGTAGTGTCATTTATGTGTTAGAATTCTAATGCAGTGCCCTATTATCGTGAACATGCCTATTAGAACAAGAATGAGTTTTATTTGCCTTCGAATAGGATTCCTGCAGTTCTGTTCATGGCGTCTCTGAGGGGGCCACTTTAAATGCATGTTCTAAGCTGAGAACTCCAAATTCCTCAAAAAAATGACAAATTTCTAATGTCTCATTTATCTGAGGGGGGAGTTACAAATCCAGTTTCTCATGATTCTAGTCCTGACCTTCTCATTGAGTCCTATCAACTATGACAGGAAGGAGGAGAAGCACCCACTGCCTTGCCAAATTTGCAGTTTTATTGAACGGACTATTTCCACTGTCAAACTGGGTTTCATTCAGGACGTGCATCTCAACGGCATGGTTGACGGCCTGTGCTTGTGCAGTTTAGTTTGGGGTGGTGTTACCTGCTGTGGGATTCCTTTTATGCTCTACGGTATCAAAACAAGAGTTTCTAATAATACTGTTAAGAATCTAGCATAGGAAAAGCTTGTGGGCTGGAGGTTAATGTGTTCTTGAGGGAATTCAAGTTTACCTCACCAGAAGTATCTGTGCTGTTCCAGTTTGGTCTTCCTGTTGTGTAAAAGAAACCCTATTCTTCTGCATTCTGAAATTACAGCTTCAGTCAGAGGACTGGTAGGGGACATGGTGAATTGGTCAGTACCTGACACAACACATATGTACCAACACACCTGGTGCTCCCAGCTCTAAAATGTGCTTTTAATACTGCAGGCAAACTGACCTTCTAAGCAGCTTCTCACATTTGCTTCTTCACTTCAGTATGGCTGACAAAATATCTTTGAGCAGTCTCAGCTCAGTGAGGAATGGTGCACAGCTCCCAACAGAAAAGAACCAGGATTCTATGTTCCTCTGCTGTACGTGCTCTGCAGAGACAGTAACTGACAATCTAAATGTGCAGGCTGAAAAAAAAACAACCAACCACCTAAAAGCTTCTCATGAACGTTGTATGATGAACTGTCTAAAAATCATCTGGACATCTCATACCTGAACACTGGAGATCCCAAAACACAGATGAAGACCTTCTGATGTTGTAGCGTATTTCATAGTTCCTGAAACTTTCCCCATGATGCTACAGTGGTTGTGGCAGTAAAAGCTGCATCGCAAAAGGAGGACAGAAATGCTGGTAGTATGTAACTGCTGTAGTATAGTACATGCATGCAAGGCAGCTGAGCTATGCAGAGAGAGCTTTAGTGTTGGTATGTGCTTTGTGTGCCTTACTTAGCATGCTTCAGCATTACGTTTATTATAAAGTTCCTTACGAGTGTGCCTAGACTGTCCTGATGCAATCTAAGTGCCATATAGCATGTAACTTCATATAGCTTTGCTTACCTGCCAAAAGCATACTCTCCAGGTAGGTTGTTTGCTCATTACCCCTTTTATATCTCACCTTTACCTACTCTTAAACCACACAGAGCATGCGCAGACTTAATTGGTGCCAACTACGGGGATGGAAAAAAGCTGAAGAGGGACTTTTTACAAGGGTGTCTAGTGCTAAGACAAAGGGGAGATTTAGATTGGATTTCAGGAATAAACTTCACCCTCTGAGGGTTCTGAGGTACTTGGAACAGGTTGACCCAGGAAGTGGTGGCTGCTCCATCCCTGGAGATGTTTAAAACCAGGTTTGATGGGGCTCTGGGAAACCTGGTCCGGTGAGAAGTGCCCCTGCTTATGGTAGGGGGCTGGGACTGGGTGATCTCTGAGGTCCCACCCAACCCAAACCAGTCTGTGATTCTATGTGTTTAAAAGGACTACTGCAGCATTTCCTTGCACTTTCTGAAGAGTCTCAGAAAATGGTTCTATACAGGGGCTGGAGGTGTGACAGTGGCTGACAGACCATTTTAAACACTGTTGTTTCCCACCAGAGGCTAACATTTAAACTTATTCAGTATCTGTGCTACTCAAATGTGTATTGAATGTAATTAATTGGCTAGTTCTTTCTGACAGGCTCTATAGGAACCTTCTCATTTGCAAAGACCTTAAACTAGTGAAAAGACAGAACAGAATCAGAAGAGAACAAACAAACATAGAGGTACATTTATGTCTGGGATAATTTCAGATAACTTGAGGTTTTCCAGAGAAGTTCTCTGTGTACCCTAGAAACAGCTTAGAAAAGTGGGTAGGGCACAATCTCTTGATGTGGGGAATCTTGGGGCTTGATTGTTTTGCTTTTCAGTTTAGGGACATGAACTTCCCAAGTTTCTAAAACTTCACCAAGCTGCTGAGCAGGTGCCATGTCTCACTTTCTGTCAGGTTTTTCATGGTGAATGACAGAAGGTATTAGTTTTGTGTCTCATTGAAAAGCAGCATAATTCAAGGTCTTAATTTTTCATGAAACAGATGCCTTGTTCCCTACTGAGCCCTGCTGTGAAGGAGCTGTGCTGCTTTTATGAGTTCTATTATCATCCATATGCTGCTTCTTGGCCCTTCAGTAATTTCTGTGATGCACCCTAATGGCTTTCTGCTTTGAAAAAATCCAGTGGATACACACAGAACTCATAAACACACTTAGCTCTACGTGCAAATAATGAGGTTTTAACCTCCTTCAGAGATTGTTGGGATATTTCCTTTGCAATCCACTTCAATGTGCTAAACTTTCATAGGACATATTGGATTGCAAAGGACTTCCATTCTCTTCAGTAAGCTGGGAGCATAGAAGAATAGTAAGAACCTGGTATTCTACTTGCTGTCTATTATTCTCTGTAGAGAATAAATGATCTATAAACCACATTTCAGAGTTGTTCTAGTTTCTGGTATTATGCTGAGAACCAGCCTTCAAATAGCTGCACATTTGTTGTTTGCTTTTGAACTTTTCCCCATGGATATTGTGCTTCTCCTATAGATCAACACTTCACGCTGGGGTGTAGTAACTCAGTAGCCTATGGGGGCCAGTTAGTTCTGCAGTTTTTTTCCCTGTATTGCTTCTCTGTGCTGTTTGTGGACACAGGGAACAGTTTTGCCACTTTAATATGGAAAGCTACTGTTGGGGTTTGCTATGTAGTTGAACATAATACAGTAGAATAACTGGGAAATAAATTAAAAATCCACTTAAGTTTGGTGGGGGGAGAGTGAAAAGGGTGAAAGGATGTTGAGGTAAAATAAACTGCTAAACCAACCAATCACCAAGATTGTACCAAATGTGAGAGATGTGAGAACTTTCAGGTGCTTACCTAGCGTTATAAAAACCACTGTAATCTTAAGAGCTTTTTAATGGATTTTTTTTTACTTCTTTTTTTCCATTCTTGGCTTTAAAGAAAGTAAAATAAATACATGAAGTAGACTGATTAAACAGGGTTGGGGTTTTTTTTACCAAAGATGAGAACTTTTCTTCACAATTCTTAGGCAAAAAAATTTAACCATGTTTCCCATAAATAATGTTGCTGTGGCGTGAAGTAAGTATAAAAAAATAAAGCAGCTGAAAAAGACTGCATGTTAAAACTTGGGCAAGAAAATTCCAGGCATGATTCCGCTGACAGAAGAATTGAGTCTTTCACCTCAGCAATCTTTTTATTTTGAATTATTTTTTTAAGTGAAAAAGAAAACAAAGTAGTTGCCATTGCCAAATGCCTATCCCTTAGATTTTTCAATAGGAGTCTGAACCTCAGAGCAGAGGCACAGAAAGTTGATTGCTTTCACTTGAAGAAAACAACTTACTGTTGCCTACAACTTTAAAAGACATACCATGAGATATAAGTTTAAAGCAGCTCTTACAAAAGCTTTATTATTTAGAAATACTCATATTGCTAAAGCAAAGTAGGGTAGGACTAGGAGACATTAAATTGTGCAATGTATGTCAGCTGCCCAGTGTCAGAGAATTTAAATGAGGATGTACTTATCCTGTAATATTTTCTACTGATGCATTTATGCTGCATAGCATTCAGGAGTAAATTACATCAGGATCACTATTTGTAAAATATAATGTTTGTATTTTAAAAATATAATTTTTTTTAATATGCTAAAGCAAATTTAGCTGTTGACATCATAGCTTTGTCACCACCTCTTCAAAGTAGAGTCATGATTGTTCATTTCTGACTTCTAAATATATTAATGCAACTTCTGTAGGAAAGATCTCCAAATGTAACAGCATGAGAAGATGAAATATAAAGGGAGGTGGTAAAAAGTGTGCCTATACTTGCATGTACCCATGGTCTGTATATGCATTTACAACCATCTATACAGTAACTCCCTCCATGCTGCCTTTAGCTTTGCACTTGTGTTCTTTTACTTGATCTGGTAATCTGTAAACCAAATCAACCCCAAGTGAATCTATATGACCCTGTGTTAGTTCTTTGAAAGCATTTAATACCAAAACACCCTGTCAGCCCACACCCCCCTCCCAGAATCCCTAATGTTAGAACATTGTGCTATAGTTGCTTATGATAAATCAGACATTACCCTTCTTTTTCCCCTCATGTTTTTGATTTTCATGTTGACCCAATCTTATCTGGGGACTGACATGATTACACCAACACAAGGGCTTTAAAGAAGTCATGCGCTGTCACCAGCATTAAAATTAAAAAAAAAAAAATTAAATAAAAATCACAGCAAGTGAAATAACTTGCTTTGGTTGAGGAATCACTTAGCCTGTCATTATTTTACTCAACCAAATACAGTGCTGGCCCTGGCCATAATCTGCTGCCTTTCAAGTGGGGGGTGTGTGTGTGTGAATACATTACTTATGCAGCGAATGTTTCTAATGTAACAAAGGGAAGGAATAAAAATGCCTTACAACAGTTTTATTAAAAACAAATTCCCACAGTAAATACATATACACCCTGGTACCATGGTGAAACAGCCAAAGACATCACTGTTAAGTGCTATGGGAAGTACTTATAAATTACTCGAAATAAAAAACATTGTTGCCTGGACATCAGGGTTGAAATGCTGCAGTTTGTAATAAATTAACACAGAACTTCACTTCCCCTCCTCTAACAAAGCAGCCATTTGTCTGAATAACCCACATTCAGCTGTGAGTTATATTTTCACAACTGCAACTGCATTCATTTGCAAATCATTCTCTAGTTTTAATGCTCAAGTTTTAAATACCTTAAGAACTAATAAATAAAGCAAAGTAGAGCAAACAGTTGGCTTGTAGCCGAAAAACTGGCCTAATTTCTGGGGGGCTTTCTTTCTTCTTTTCCTTCTTTCACAGTAATTTTGTACATGTCTGACATTTCTTTAAGCTGTGTTTTGTTTTTACTCTGAATGTTTTTTCACAATATTTAAATTTAGTGAGAACATTCCATATTAGCAGCAGAAGTGAAGATTGCACTTATTCAGGCTGGAATATTAAAACGCTTGTAAGGATTTCATTCCTTGACAGGTTTAGAATAATTTTTGAGTTACCTTGAGATTATTTTTTTAGAGTGTGTAAATCACTTTTATCTCTTGAAAACAGCTTTTTATTTTTTATTGATCTTGGCTTTATGAAGAAATTTTAGTCTTGAGAATGAGTCTCATTTTCCAAGATGAATATTAAAGAAAAGTCTGGGAACTGTTCTCTAGAAAGGAACCCATTTTTATTACCTATTGGGGAAAATTGCAATGTAGCGCTTTCCGAATATTTAAATAAACTCTTCAAAGTGGTGTGATAGAAACCTTTCTTTACAAAAGTTGAGTTTTCAGGTTATTTTCATGGCATAATTGAAGCTAGGTTCTATAGATAGAATCTTCAGGATTTTGTTTTGAATAAATTCCTCTGGAGGTGCCTGAAAGGGTTGGTAATCATTTTCAGGAAATGAGGTTTAGGAAGCAGAGTTCCTTGCAGAGACTCCTTTGGGTTAGATTGGATCAAGTTTTCCTAAAAGAGGATTTGAAACACTTCTCAAGTCTCTCTTCTCCTTCATGAGGGCAGCCCATCTGCAGAGCCAAGTGGTTTAGTGCACACAGTGCCACAAATAGAAATCTACACTTTCAGTGCAAAATGTCAGCAGTGTCTTGTGTTCGTATCAGTCAGCATTGTGTTTGCCCCTTTAGAACTTGCAGTATCAAGGTCAAACTTTTATGAACTGTTTATTTGTGAAAGACTCGGGCAGATTTTGAAGAAAGGCATTCTGATCTCAGTTCCTTTCTGCATATCCTCCCCCACTACCCTATCCTCCCAGTTCAATTTGTGCAAATCTGCTGTATATAAACCAAACACCTCTATGCTCACAACTATGAAATAATCTCATCTTTCTCCAGGTAGGCTGCAGTGGTCCTACTTCACATAAGATCTATGCTAATCTGAGTGAAGCAGGCAGTTTCTATGTGCCTCTTCCCTCCTACCCTCCATTTAATTCAGAGATAAATGTGTTGTCTTGCTGATCCAATTTAAAGCTATTCTGAGAGAAAATTATCTCTGTTCTACTAGATCTTTCCTGTTGAACCAAGTGGAGAAGGAAAAAATGAAAATACATAGCTGACAAGATGGGAAGGGAAGATACTGCCACTTCTGAGATGAGATTACTTAGGTTGTTTTAACTGTGATGTGAAACTGCTGCCGGTGAGCTACATTGTGGAACTGAATATGGATTAAGAAAGTGAAGCAAAATTTGTCTTTGAAATGTATCTTATCAGTGTGATGCTATAATTCCTTCAGCATTTCTGCAGCCCCTCTATGGAAGAAACTGGCTGCAACTCTTCAGCTAATGGATAAATTGTTTCTGCTTAACTATCTCTCTTACGGCCTGTTAAGTTCCAGTTCTATTCAAGACTAGGTGAGGCAGGTAGCATTTTCTTACTAAAGAAAATGAAGCGTGCATTCATTTCCTTCTACACAGCACAGGTATCTGTAAAGTAGTAGAGCTGCCATGTGTGCTGAGTATCATTGTAACCTGTGTAGCAGCAACAGCTAATACAATTATTCCGCATTCACTAGTCAAGCCTTGTTCACCTAATAAAACCTAGTAATTCTTCAATTTGAACAAAAGTATTAAACAAAAATCCTTCATGTGCACCTTTTATAAATCCTTAACCATAAATAATGTAGTAGGCAAATTACACACAGGAATGTTCATAACAATCAAAACTTGAGTTCCTTTTATCTGAAAGAGATTTGTATGAGGATAAAAAAGATTGGGGTTAAGATTAAGAGGTAATGATGTGACAGGCTTTAGCTAAGACAAAATCACTTCTCTAGTTAGCAGAGTAATTTCAGCAATACATCTTCAGTAATTTTTTTTAATCACTTAGTGATTACTTGTGTGGTGCTATTTGATTCATTGGCCATCAGCACCTGATTAAGATTCTATGCTTAGGCCATCATTACTGTTCAACAGGCCACCCATATGGTGTTAGTGTTGAGCCAGTGCAAATCCCTCAGCTTAGCACTGTATATTCTGTTAAAGAAGACTATGTGGAATGCTGACATTAGCATATGTTCTCCTCTTATTCCAGTGACCTTTCCCCATGGCATTACACTAACACTGCATCTTTGGAGTTGGTCCAGTAAGAAATTGGGTTGAAATTATAAAATTAGCCATCTGTCTATTAAAAACTTTACTGAGGTAGCAAGTTGGAACAAATTACAACAGTGATGCAAGGAAATGGAAATATCAGGTGTTAGGTGGACTTGGGGGTTGATTTTCTGTGGGGTTTTTTCATTCATTTATGAAGGGACTTTTTCCTCCATATGATTTCCATTGTGATTTCTTATAAGCATACACACATGGCTGATGACAACCCATCTCTTTACATTTATTAGGTGTTAATTTTTCTTCCTTTATGTTATTCCCTGCTGAATGTCTGAAATCTCCCTCTGATCATTAATAATTAGTCTTCTTACTAAAGACATTAATTATATAAATGTGATATTCCTGACATCTCTCTTGAGGATGGGTGAGTTTTTAATTTTCAATCTAGTTTCTATGGTTTTGATTCTGTGGAAATACAGAACAACTTCAAATATGGCTGCAGCAGTAATTAGTTGTTTAAAAGCTATGATTTCAAAGAGTTCAAACCCTTGCCTTTGATTGCGAGGTCTCTATTAAAAATAAGAACTACAGCCACTTGGGCTATAAAGAGCCCAGTGGAGCATTTTTGAAAAATAATTAGTCTACTAATTAACAAAATAATGTTTGTTTATTTACAGTTCAGAAAATGTTTCTTTCGGGAAACAGCCTGCTAAGGCTTTGCCATGAGCCTGCTGTGCTGACAGCAGAACATCTGCACTTCAACTTAATACATTTACTACACGAAATGGAAAAATAGAGATGTTAAATAGCTATTTCCCAGTGTCCGATATTTCTACTTGTATCTGGAGGTCAGAAGCACTGATGAATGAGTCCCATTCTTTCCCTTTGCCTCAAGTTCAGAAGGTTCCCATGTGCCAGGGGTGTTGCAGATGGTTCCGTGTTGCAATTGGGATTGATGAAATTACATGGGTCCATCAAATTTCCCTTTATCTGCTCCTCTGTCTCTTTAAATGCTCTGTATGGTACTGACAGGGATTATTTTGCTGAGACTATTACTTTATGCCTTTCTGACTACAGTGGCCTTTTAGTATGCTGTGTGGTCACTAGTCACAGCCAATGCAATAACTGAAGACTGAGAACTATGTGTGTTTTGCTCAAATTCTGTTTAGTGACATCTGATTTCAGTAGTCAACAATTCAGAACCAACCAAAAAGTACAAATACACTTCCTTTCATAAAGCATCTTGCTGATTTTGGTCTTTGAAAAATCATGTGAATAATCAGGATGACGTTACAGTTGCTTTTGTTGGGAAAGTGTTTACATTTTGTACTAATGTGGGTGGGTAATTGGAGCTTTTTCTGAGATGGTTGTATTAGCTTGAGTCACTGCATGTTCCTCATCCTTATCCTAGACTTTATACATGTAGATGATAAACCTGAAGGAAGAAACAGATTAGGACTAATAGCATATTCAAAGGTGAATATTTTACCAAATATGATACTTTGGTGAACAGTGCCTTTAAACGCTCATCTTTCCCTCCATACTCTTTACCCAAATCCAGTTTGTCAGGTGAATTGAAGAAAAAGCTGCATCCGTAAGAGCTGCATGCAGCTCAGTACTGAGAAGTGCTTAAGCTTCTGCTTTTTGCCATGAAAGCTCATGAATTTATGGCTTGATTCACAGATTTATACAGCATGAGCTCTGGGACACAGCAGAGAGGAGAACTCAAGTTTTCTGCCTTTTCATGTCACATCCCTTGACTAGAATCCATTCTTAGTATGTATGAAGTGTTCAAGTATTTTTTAAGGAAGGGTTAAAATGTCTATTTATCTAAAGCTGGGCTTTTTTGGCTATACCTTATTGTAAGTCTTGGTCATTCACTCCACTGATGATTGCTTATAAACTTTGCCCATTTTCCATAGGGATTCAGTTTCGTATCCACAGATTTAGCAGGTAAAATCCAAGTACTTCAGTTAAACCTAATGATGGAGAGGTGGGTATTAGAATGATACTAATTCAGATGACCTCACAGTGACTGATGTGCTTAGTAGCTACACCACTGTATGGCTCTGATTTGTGGACTTTGGGGTTAGGAATCCCGATAGAAATGGGGTTAGGAGAGAAGTCTTTGCCTCAAACAGCACAGTGACTGACCCATGGCTGAATCATGTTATTCTGATATTAGTTCCACACTTTAAAGGCCAAAGTCAGCAAAATAAAATGTAGAAGTTTGTAAATTTATAAAATAACTTGGAAACACTAAATACTTTACAAGGGTGCTGAAAATACTGCTCTGTAGATGCTAGGTGGATATCCATATCCTGGTTTAGATTACTACTAAGTAGTGTTTAGGTCACACTGACAGTGGATTAAGCCAGAAATGAAAGAGTTTGCAAGAACCATGATTTAAAACAAAGAGTTAAAAAAATCAATAGGAAGCCCCAAAATCTGATTGTCTTCTAGTGAAAGAGTGAGTTAACATGTTAATGCCTCCTTTCCCTCCTTCATATTAATCAAGGAATTTCAAAGGCTTAGGAAGGAAGTCTCATCTTGATAGATGGTGAGCAGAATGGAAAGGAAGTATTTTTGCATCAACTAATACTAACCTATATCAATGTTATATCTATGGATGCCACAAACATCCATTTCTTGACATAATATTTACTCTTTACTTGCATTCTAGTACTCACATGTCAAGAAATGGATGTTTGTTGCATGTTCCAAACATCTTGTGACTAACCCCCATATGCCCCAGACATCTATAGGCTGGAGGAGAGATACACAACAATGCTCCCACTGCTGCTTCTTGAGATATCACTGTGAGGATTCACCTTTACACTTAATATAGAAAGGTCTTATAAATGGTTGTTTTCTGGGGGGGGGGGGGGNGAGAACACACACACAAGGATGGCCATGGCCTTGTCTCTAGCTAACCCCACCACCACTACCAGTTTGGTCCCTATGTGTAAGGTGTGGTTCCATCAAGTTTGCTACTAGTTCAGTGCCCTGTATTGGCTTATTCCATATAGAACTTCCCAGAAAATGAGCTGCACCATGAATGGAGTTGCAAGTACTTAATAAGAGCAAAAGCTGATTTCTTTATTAGCAAAAGCTAATGTTTACATATTCATCCAGAAGTAATGCTTTAATTCTGACTCCATTACGTGCAAGCACATACCTATATCAAAGATTCTCCAAAAACATGCATATGCATTCTTTTTTATTTTAAGGGAGTGCATAAAAGTTTCCTAACCATGCTTTGAACTTACTCATAAGATTTTATGTGTCTACCTGGAGCAGATTTGAAATTGCTTTTTATAAAATATGCCGTATTTATAAAATGCTTTTTTGGATGCCTTTTTATTTTTCAGTGTTTTTATCAGCCCCAACTCTAGATTTCATAGAGCCTGGGGAATTTACAAAGGAGCCAACTCCGAAGTAAATTCAAGTCACAGATATTACCCATATAATCGTCTGTCTGCTGACGCCAAGCCTCACTTTCCTCCTTCACTAATAAAAGCCAGTAACAGTTGTCTGATCTTTTGCATCAAAGACAGTGTTTACGAAGTGGCCTGTATCGTTATCTTAGAATATACTTATAATTCCTGCATTAAAACTGGAATAGTATTATGAATCAACATTTCATAGTAAATTGTACTCAGATTTGAGGTCTGAAAGAATGTTTCATTGATGAATATGGACCTTCAGTATAGAAGTACCGACAGGACAGGTTTCCCTTCTGCCTAAGGGAAGCCTGACCTGAGTGTTCTTTTCAGTGTGTGTGTGTTCAGTATTCTAAAGTTTTAATAATAATAAGGCTTAGGTGTCCTGTTCACAGATTTGGGCTGTTTGGTTCATATTTAAGTGGGGACCAATCCTTTACATAAATAGCTTTTGTCTCAAAGTCTTCTGGTTATCAATAGAGAAATAGAGAACAGACTGCGGGACTGTTATTTCAGCAGCATGCTGCAAAGCTTAGGGATCACTTAGACTACCTGGAATTGTATGAGAGCTCTCATATAATGAGACTAGTTCTAATAAACTAGTCAGTCTGGCTGACAGTTTGCTTATCACAAAGTCCTCATGTGTGTGGGCTGTGGTCTAGCCAGACTGTTTGAGTGTTTAAAGTCAACTCAGGTGAGTCCCTTCTCCTCATAGTTGTATCTATGGACAGTGGACATAGTCCAAGTTTGCCATAGGAGGGCAATTTGGAAAGAGAGCAGCCAGCCAGCAAGCCTAATCACATTGAGAAGGAACAAGCTAGGTATGATGATCCGTATTTCCAAGGGGCTTTATCTATGTATCATAGAATCATAGAATCACCAGGGATCCTTGCCAACTTCAAATATCATCTAGTCCAATCCCCTTGCCACAGCAGGATCACCTAAACCAAGTCCCACAGGAACATGTCCAAGAGGGTCTTGGACGTCTCCAGAGGAGACTCCACAAGCCCCCTGGGCAACTTCTTCCAATGCTCCATTACCCTCACTGGGAAGAAGTTCCTGCTGATATTTCTATGGAACCTCCTATGTTCCAGCTTGCACCCATCGCCCCTTGTCCTATCACCAGATGACACGTATCTCAGTGGCTTTTTCTTCTCAGTTTCCTGAGAAATACTAATTCACCAATCACTGATTTTTGGCATCTAAAAGTTATTTAGGGACCACATTCAAGTGATAAAAATATGTTGAAATATCAAAAGTTGAGTAAGTTCTCTGGTGTATTCAAAAAGTATAATGAGATTTGTCTGAATGTGACAAAATACATGAGAACAGGTTGTTTTTTCCATATTGGATAGCTGCTGTTATAGGTCATATAGGAGCAGTATTTGTGAGGAACTGAAGTAAATGGCAAGGAGTCATGCCTTTAGAAATCCAGAAGTCTCATCTAGAAGACAGGCTTTGAACTCTGATCTCTTACATTTGTCTAATATTGATGGAATTTGAGACTGCATCACTCCCTCTCTTCATGTGTCTAGCCACTTATTTCCAACCTACAGAAGCCTCTCTTTTTAATGAGTAATTAAAATGCTCCAAAGATAACATTTCATTTTGTGCTGGAGACATTTTGGGGTAGTTTGGTGGGTTTTTTTTTAGTTTGCTGGTGAAGTATCCAGGTTAAAAACCTGGATAGTCCAAAAAATGGACACAATTCCTGAATTTTATTTCTGGAATTTATTTTTAAGTATAAAGCAGGACAGCTGGAGGTAAAACAATCCAAAACGTATTTGTTTGACGTTGTCATTTGAATTGAAGGTGGAATAAAACTAATGTTTTGGAAAGCTTCATCTTTATTTATTTGTTGATCACCCTGTATAAATAAGGCCTTTTGAATAGGCTTCAATATAGATCCATTCTGAAATTATAGAATCATTTATCATCACAAGTACAATAACTGCTGAGCAAGTTCAGCAGTGCTTTCCAAAAAATCTCCCAGAAACATTGAGTTTTGCCAAAGTTCAGCAAGACCTCCAAGCTCTAGCCTTAGCCAGGAGAGTGTATCCAGCACAGGATGAAACATAGCAAGAGCATCTAATGTGCATGGGGGGAAAACACTCTCTTGCTTTCCTGTTGGCAAAATACTGAACTAGAAAATTTATATATAAACAAGGGATAATGGGGTGCAGAGGCATAAACACAGGAACATGTGTGCTGCACCCTGAAATACAACAAAATACTATTCTAGAGTAAATCTCCCAACTAATTTGTAAGTCATAGAGGTTTTGGCTGTGTGTTTGTACTGGAACAGTCCAGTATGCAGTCAACTACCTCTGTTTCAGTACATGAACCACCTTAGGCCTTAGATTTTTGTCAAGGTGAATACTGTCTTTTTGATTAGAATTATTTAAGAAGTGCACTTGCAGCTAGAAAGGATCATTTCAATCACTTATGAGTATATATTTCATATTAAAATTCACAAAATACTATACATTTGCATGTGTCTCGTGTTCCTGTTTCATAGCTCATGCTATAGTTTACTTATGTCTTACTCATTTGCATCAATTAAATTGAATTGGAATAGTTTCCTCCTCCTACTTTAGCCCTTCTTCTTTAGCTGTCAGCATGCACATGCCAGTCAGCAGTGTAGCTGTCAAAGCTGACATCAACATCTTCAGTTGTATTTTTCTGGTGTCTGTATCTGTCTTATTCTGAGTATTTCTGAAAGTTTGTCTTGCTGCTAATAAAAGGATTGGTAAAGAATTAAGTTTCTACTATCCCCATTCTTAAGGGACAGTAGAAAATGGGATTTTACTGTGGAAATCTTGCTGCAGCACAGTTACTCTGTTCCCTTCACTGAGGTCAAATCTGGAAGACTATCAGTTTCCAGTAGGTTTCTTTTTGCCATCAAGAAGTCCTAGATTTACTGAGATTGATAGAACAAATAATAATTTCAGCTAAACAAATTATCCCTCATTTCATATTACTCCTCATATTCATCCAGTTTGGATGTTCCTTCTGAAAAGCAAAATTGGAGTATGTGACGATGGACAAAATCTTCTGTGGAAATACTCACAGCAGTGTGAGTAGTGCTGAAACCAAACTGTGAGAATATTGCTGCTCAAAATCTCTCTAAGTTAAATTCCTTCATTGAAATGAAAAGCTCCATCGGTGGCCTGAATGGCTGCAGTATTGGTGTTCTCTACAAACCACCAAATAAAAATGAAGCATTTCAGACTGATGATTCTCTTTGAACATGTTAGGAGAAAATATTAGAAGCAGCTCAGCACTAAAGCTTTTGTAAATAAATAAAAAGCTCCTAATTTTCAGAGCAAATGAAGGTGTGTGATGAGTGATGTGCTCCTAATGAGTACTGAAATGCTTCCAGGTGAAATAAACAGATGGTAAAAATACTTCACTTACAAATTTTGCAAACCACAAATACCTAACTCACAGGTCTGGGCTACAGATTTCAGAGGAGAACTTGGCATCCGATTTTTCCACAATGTAAACATTTTCTTCCTCTTCACGGGGAGATAATAATTCTGTACTTCCCTCACGATCAGGCTGTGAAGCTTCCTGAATCCTGAGAGGTGCTGTGGTTTAGTAGGTGTTAGAAATGCAGGGACAGAGGAAGTTTGATGTGAAGATTATTCAGAAGAAAATATCTTTAAATTTAATAACTAAAAAAGCAAGTTGTGTCCTGTGAGCTCTGGCCCCAGTGATTGTCTTACTGTCTGTTACAGTAAAAAGGTGTTGGGAGTCAGCTTTGAAAACAAGACATTAGTCTGAAATGCATCTCATCTTATGTGCCCAGCTCTAAGTTAATGCATGGCTAAAGATGGCTCACAGAAAAGTCATGTCTGCTTCAGAAAATAAAGGCAACAGAGAGGTTGGAAAGGACCTCCAAAGGGCATCCAGTCCAATCCCTCTGCAATGAACAGGAACATCCTCAACTCTAGATTAGGTTGCCCAGAGCCTTGTCCAGCCTCGCCTTGAATACCTCCAGGGATGGGGCCTCAACCACCTCCCTGGGCAACCTGTTCCAGTGTTCAACCCCTCTCTTGCTAAAGAACTTCTTTCTAACAGCCCACTTCATTCCACCCTTCTCTAATGTGAAGCCATTTGTCCCTCATTGTATCACTAGGACCTTTGTAAACACTCTGCAGCCTTCTTGTTGCCTCCTTCAGGGACTGCAAGGTCGCTGTTAGGTGCCCTCAGAACCTTCTGTTCTCCAGACAGAACAACAGGTCCTTCAGCCTGTCCTCATAGCAGTGGTGCTCCAGTCCCCTGATCACTTTCATGGCCTCCTCTGGACCTGCTCCATCGGGTCCATCTGTGAGGCAGGGCTACATTTTGGTCTATAATTTGACCTATATTGGCAAAAATCAAAAGGATCTTTGTTGTCATTTAGGAATGACATTCCAGTTTACACACAGAATTCTGTCCCAATAGCAGAAGTACTTCACAAAACCTTTTTGTTTTTACCTTCAGTGTGTTTGGGAAATCAATCTCAGTCTAACAGGATATACACGTGTCAATACACGTGTATTACATGTATTGATCTCTATAGGCAATGTATCAATGGTGATACTTTGTATCAATGTTTATCAGGGATGAATTAACATGTTATTGTAAAGATGGTTTGATCATAATTGGTTACAGGCAGGACAGATCTTAACAGAGACCTCCTTCTTCTGTCAGGCACCTTCCCCTGAAAAATGCTACAGTAGATCTGTATCAAACATCCACATTAGATACAGCTCTCTGGGACAGTCACATATCTGAATGGAACCATGAGATGTCACCAGTGCCATTCCTCTGCTCTGTAGTCCTGGATGGGTGTCTGTCACGGAATCACAGAATGTCAGGGGTTGGAAGGGACCTCTAGAGGTCATCTGGTGCAACCCCTCTGCTGGAGCAGGATCACCTACAGTAGATCACACAGGGCTGCATCCAGGCAGGTTTTGAGTCTCCAGAGCAGGAGACTCCACAACCTCTATGGGCAGTCTTTTCCAGGGCTATGTGACCCTCCTATACAGTCCTATAACCCAGTTGCAGTGCTCCATCACATCTGCAGCTGGCCTTCAGGAGAGTTTTGTCCCAGATCTATCCAACCTCTTCCT
Source organism: Upupa epops (assembly GCA_013397515.1). Taxonomy (NCBI): domain Eukaryota; kingdom Metazoa; phylum Chordata; class Aves; order Bucerotiformes; family Upupidae; genus Upupa; species Upupa epops. The sequence continues at coordinate 694,685 of VZRI01007958.1, forward strand.
CTCTGTGAAACTTCCCGACTTTTCTCCTATTCACATTCATTTCCCAATATCACCATCTCCCTTGCTGTGAGCTTTTACAGTTTGAAAGCTCTTATCCTCTCTGATGTGCTTACCTGGAGTCATAGAATCATCATGGCTGGAAAGAACCTCCAGAATCTTCAAGTCCAGCCCTCATCCCAGCTTCACCCTAACCCCTAGTCCATGGCCTCAAGTGCTCTAGCAACTTGCCTTTTAAACACCTCCAACGATGGTGACGCCACTACCACCCTTGGCAGCCCACTTCAGTGCCCTACTGTTCTCTCAGTAAAGAACTTTTTCCTAAGATCCAGTCTAAACCTCCCCTGATGCAACTGGAGGCCATTTCCTCTCATCCTATCAGTAGTTATTTGGGAGAAGAGACCAGCACCTGCATTGCTACAACCTCCTTTTAGGTAGCTGTAGAGAGCAATGACATCTTTTCTCAGCCTCCAACTCCTTCAGTCCTTTCTGATTCTTCTAGATAACTGATTACTGTTGCTCCCATGCTCTGGATTGTCTGTATCAAATTGTTCCATATGTTAGTAAACGATGATGCTCAAATCACAACTCAACTGAAGTCTTCCAGGGCTAGGTAGATCAATTGTTTTTTCAGGACACATCTCTACATTCAAATCTGCCCATAATGTATTACATGGCCATGCCATATGTTCTGCACTGTTATGTCTGGGGTTTAACATGTTTCCAAATTCCATCAGGAGAGGAAGTATCGTAAGATTTCTATTTCTTGGTGAATTAGCAAACACTCTTTTACTCCTATTCCTAGCAGAAACTAAGAGTTCCTCTTAATTAGGGGAAAGGACTGATTGGTTCATTCAGGCCTAGCTAAGGGGGATTTCTCAATGTTACTGCATTTCTCACATGTTCTTACACCCTTTTTGTACTTGCCATATTCCAGTAGGAAAAATGGGAGTATGAAGCCATTTTGGTCACCTTGTAGTTGTTAAGATTGTTGTTTTGACTCCGCTGTTTTACACACAAGATGACTTTTGTTCCTACTGCTTGAGCCAAAATCAGACATGAGTGCTGTGCATCTAACACTGCTGTTCCTCTTACTTGTTGGGCTGATCTCTACCGTGCTTAGTTTCAGAAAACTCCAAGTGATTCTCAAGGTGTAAAAGTAAGTTCCTTTGTGGAGAGTTGAACGTGAATGCCTTCTTTTCTCTTTCCAGACATCTGATAAGCATGGAAGGGCTTTCCTAGATTTGTAGAAGTGGCAGAGCTTACTTGATGGGTACCCTGAATGAGTTTATGAATTCACTTGCAGAGTTTCAGGTCTGCTTGTGGTGCTGATGAATGCCCCCAGTGCACTCCGGAAGCACTTGGCAGAGTATGGAGGAGGCAGAGTGTGAGAGATCCCTACCTGTGGAAAACACAGAAGAAACCACTTTGTAGTTACCAGTGAGTAAACAGAAGGCTAAAGGCTGGCATTACCTGGAGAAACAAAGCTTTTGGCTTTACTCTCTGATAGCCAGATGCTCCAGACAGCCTGCTGTAAGCTATTCAGTAGCATCTTTGGCTCTCAGCAGGAAAAATCTCTGAATTGCTCTTGGTAATAGCTTCAAACCTGACACTCCAACAGGTATTTTTAGGTCTGTCTTGAAGACCTATCAGCTTCCATATGCTTCAGCTTCTTTGTATGGAGTCACTATAGCTCCACGCCTATCACTGAAATTGGGTATAATTGTGGTTTTATGCCTTCTCAGTCCACCCACTAATCTCAACTGCTTTAAAGGAGCCTCCTGCTGTGCTACAGGGAATATTTAGAGCCTGAGCAAAGCAAACTTGAACTGTGGGTTGTGCTTGAACTTAAAGACTACCTTGGAAGGAGGAGGAGAGCAGATATGTCATGAAATCTCTTCTTTCAAACAATCTGATTTACAATAGTGGAACACTTCTTCATGGTGTGAAATTCAACAGAAGTAGGATTTCTGTTACTTGTTCTGGCACCTTGAATGTTCAGTGAGGACAAATGGTGAGACATTATAGAGCTGATTAATAGTAAAATAGAGGTCTGCTCCACACTGTTATAAAAGTGAGTATGATTTGGTGAGAAGTAAGGAAATAATCCGGTCAGCAGCACATAAGTGCTCAAGGAGAAAGAACCCAAAAAAGGGCAAGAGAGAGGAGGAGCAAAGCCCTTTTCACTGCTCCATTTAGAGCAGGATTTTGTCCGCGCTAGAACAGTATTTATTCACAGCAATAATCCGTTTGAACTCAGTAAGGCCAGTAATTGAAGTTTTGTGCACAGGCTGCATGTGGCTTCACGGGGCAGCTGCTGTTTATCTCTTACACTTTCAGTTTTTCTCTTTCAACAACTTCTGGATGTTTTATAGATGATTCCCAATAAAACTGAAAAAAAAGAAAAAAGGAAGGGTTAGTAAGGGGGTTGGGAAGTCTAGAAAGGAGACTGAGACAGGAAGTTTTTTCTTATTTATAAGACTCCGCTGTCCAAAACATAAAATCAGCAAAATTAGACTTATTCAACCTGCATTCTCACACTTAAAGTGTGACTTACAATCAGCCGTAGTTGCTGAAAGACGTGGCTCTGGCTGGCTCCTTGTTTCTAATTGATGAATAAAGTGCAAATACTACCAAGTCTGTCTTTCATCAAGCAAGTGAGAAATCTCTATGGTCACTCTAGCACATCTTGCCAAGGACCAGCTGGGCTAAGATCTGTGCTTTGGCAGACCAGAGGGTTTTTAACTGCTGGAACAGAACTGGGTGAATTGTTGGCTTTTAACAACACACAGATTTTATAACATCTTCTAATACAAAACAGAAGATACAGGGGAAGCAATGCAAAATAATACATCAACAGCAGATAACTTCAATCTGATAGTATGCTCTATTGCATAGTTTCAAGGAATGTTTTAGACTACTAGAAAAAAGCCTTTGCCATCTGTTTAAATTGACAGTTGAACAAAGCAGTGTTAAAAGTCAGGAAAAATGTCCAATAGAAGTCTGTGCGTTTACTGTAGACAACAAATGGATGATAATGTGTGTAAAGTTTTCCAAAGAGTTGAAGATAATCTCATAATTTATGGTGACTTTGTTTCATTGAAATAAGGTTGATTACTTGCTGGAAGAGTAAATGAAGAGTGGGAGAAAGCAGAACCATGAGGATAAGCAGGTAACCTAGAATATTAAAAGGGCAATATGTATTTTTCCTACATGGAAAATTTAATTCAATTTATCTCCTTTGATCTTTTTAGAACTACAGTCACAAACAAAAACCAGCAGTAGCATCCACAAGGATGTCTTGCATCTATTGGAATTTGTTTGGTACAACTAGAGCCATTTTCCTCAGGAAATCCTGTGTAGAAACAAGAACACATGCAAAAACAACAGACAGAAAATATTTACCCCAAGGGTTGTGTTATTTACCTCGGTTGGTGCAAGCGCACAGAGTGCTTTAAAATTATGCCTATCCAAATTGTCCACAAAATAGCAAAACATGAGAAAAATTGGACAAAATATTATCAAGTAATTTTGTGACAAACAATACCTTCAGCAGTAGAGGTGCTAAAAAATGACAAGCTTTTCTTATTTGAAGGTAAGGTAATGTCTGCTGCCTGCTGAGGTAGATTGCCTCCACACAGAAGCCCCCTGTGCTCAGTGTTAAGCTTTCCATAGGTTTCAATGGGCTTTAATTAGGCCTTAATTTTCATTTTGCCTGTCTACACCCCTTTGTCAGCAACTGGTTCTTTGTAGAATTCTGGGCTTCTTTTGTAAAGGTTTTCCAAATTTAAAGGCAAAAAACAGCATTTGTTTAGAACTCCTGTGGTATTAATGACAGTTTGGCTTCAGATACAGATTCAGCTTGAATTCTGAACGGTCCCAGTCACTGCTGGGCTGTTTTCTGGATCTCCAAGCTTCAATCCGGAGTAGGGAGGTGATCACTCCTGCCTAGTCAGCTTTGGTGAGGCCACGTCTTGAGTGCTGTGTCCAGTTTTGGGCCCCTTACTACAAGAGAGACACTTTGGTGCTGGAGAGGGTACAGAGGCGGCTACCAAGCAACTGAAGGATTTGGAACCTGTGTTGTGTGAGGAATGGCTGGGGGTTCTGGGATCCTGGAGAAGAGGAGACTGAGGCAAGACTCGCTATTGCTCTCTACGACTACTTGAAAGGAGGTTGTAGAGAGGCCAGGGTTGGTCTGTTCCCCCTAGTGGCCAGTGATAGGGTGAAGGGAAATGGCATTAAGCTGCGCTAGGGGAGGTTCAGGTTGGATGTCAGGAGGAATTTCTTTCCTGAAGGGGTTGTCAGGCATTGGAACAGCCTGTCCAGGGAGGGGGTTGAGTCCCCATGCCTGGAGGTGTTTAAGAGAAGGGTAGATGTTGCATTGAAGGACATGGTTGAGTGGTGCTGATAGGGCTAGGAAAAGATTGGACTTGATGATCTTGAAGGTCTCTTTTAGCCAAAACTGTTATATGATTTGATGAATCTGCTTTGACTTTAGCTAGCCTAGTTCCCACTTTGGCCAGGATATAAATGTTAAGGAACCCTCTCAGTAGAGATGCATTCAAGGCTATCAAAAATGTCAGCACCATATCAGACACAACATGTCTGTCTTCATGGTTTGTTCCTTTCATATCTTTACTTTGTAAGGTCTCCCAGGCAGTGACTACCTCTTTGTGTGAGATTAGGGGGGGTAGTCACTACAGTATGCAAAATCTAAACTAGAAAACTATGTGGTGATATAAATGTTGGAAATTTATAAATAAGTGACAATTCCAAAGAGAAGTATTTAAATTACTCCTCCACCAGTACGCTGATGGTTGCGTGTGATGGAGACTGGGTAAAGGCACATTCTGTTCTTCTTTGGATGAATATAAACCTAATGTAAAATGGATGGATCCATTTCATGCCTATGAAATCAAATGCAAGTAGGGTTGTATAAGCATTAAGTTTAATGATCATTGTGCAATATAATTAAAAGATGTTATTACCCGAATATCAAGTTTTCCTCGTGCATGTTTATTTGGAGTTTTAATTGAAAATAAACAAAAGCAGAAGTGCAAAAAAGTAGAAAAGATGTGTGAAATGTAATGATAATAGTTGACTTCTAAACAGCCAAGGAAATTATAGTCATCTTATGTGTGGGACAGGAACAAACACCTCTTAATTGCACTTCATTATAACGTACCTTTCTCTTCTCAGTTGTATATATTAATTATAAAAATCATGTTTCAGAGACGAAAAGCTGTACAATAGTGGTTTTTTTTCTTTCCCCTCCCTCCTTTATGCTGTCTGCAGCAGGATGGAAGAACAATATCAACTGTCATCCACAGGAAGAGCTTAAGAGCTTTCAAAGACAAATCATAAAAAGAATGAAAAGCTATTATAAAAAAAGGAGGAAAATGCTTTGATTTGACAGATTTGCTCCTTATTAATGTTTAAGGTTCTCTCTTCTTTTTAAAAGTATCTTCTCATATTGTTTTGTATGTGTTATGTGCAGGTACATCACTTTTTGATGACTATATCACATGACATGTGCATTACGTAGCTCATTATTATCGGATGGAGGTTGAGGGGATAAGATATGGGAAATGACACTATAGCAGCCCTCCAGGACTTGGATCAGTTCTTCAGGCAAGCTGTGGAAAGAGTGAGGGTGAATGTTGTGACACAGTGACACTGCCCTTTGAGGGGTTTTGCCTCATTTCACTACTGTTTCTTTGGAGCAATACTTAAAGACCATGGAAAAGCAAGGACATGGTTGCTTTTCTCTGTTGTCTTTATTGTAACCAAACAGTTTGTGGCCAAAACGTTCTGTCTTGATTTGGATTTGCATTGTCCTGTTTACTGTATGATTAGCCAGGTTACTTCCTTGAAACATATATCCCAGTTTATGAAACCAAACAGTCTCCCTGGTTTACTGATGAAGATTTTGTCACACCTCGCAGTGTGCTCTTGAGTGTTTTACCATTGCTTCCATTATTTTAATTTCACTCTAAACCTGCAGTGTGGTTTCCTGAAGCAGGAGCCTGTGCAGAAGCAGGTGTCTCAAGTGCTTAAGACACGATGCTTTGGTTCACCCAAGCCTTACAGTACCTCGTGCAGCCTCTGTGGATCTTACAGGTGCAGTGTCTCTGTCAGAGGTACAGGCAGCCCATTTTTTTTGCGGCATGCATGGCCTACTGACAGCAGGTACAGACCTGCTATTGTATGCAGTTATGTGTTGTGCGTATAGGCATATGGAAAAGCCAGTGACCTACTACAGTAGTATCTATAACTGTCAGCGATTCCCAAAGGGCAAGTAGTTGTGGAGATATAGGCATTCTGATTGCTCTGTATGACTTCCTGTTTGTGTATTCTGGACTTCTAAACATCATCTCCTTCAGAGGACAGAGGGAAAACCATCCTATCCCAATGCAGGTTGTGTCTCTGGCACACCACTGAAAGGGTCGTGGTGACTTCTGCCAGTCCCAGTCCCCCGCTATTGCCTTCAGGTACAAGCTGTTGCTTTCTTACACTGTTCAGATAACTCCTAAAGCTGCAGTAGCCTTTAATAGACTTCTTGTTTGTGCTGGTGCAAGAATTTGAGGCTTGTTAAATGTAGAGTGGGTGTGAAATATGTATGAAGGGGTTGGGCACTTTCTGTAGTTGCTATGTTTGTAATACAAACTCTTACTTTAACACTACTTGTTCTGATGAGTTGGGTTTTATGTCTTTCCCCTCCACTCCATGATAACTATCAAAGGTATGACCCCTTTTCCTCTCTGATGGACAACTGGAGCTTGTATATTTAATGGGTTAGTCCGTTCATTAACAAGAAATTAGAAAAGTCAAAAGGAATTCTTTACAGAGCTGCTCTAAACTGCAGCTAAGATTAGACTGACCTTCAGGTCATGCTCGAGATCTAAGGATAGCAAGTATGTTATCTTGGAATTTCTCTTCTGTACCATGTGTAGTTCCATGAAAGCTGCATACACTCCTCTCAGTGCCTTTTCTTCATTCTCCCTGCTATCCACGTGGTGCCCTGTTATATGTCATTCAAAGACAAGAGAATCAATATCATTTCTCTGCATGACTCTCTGTTTTAATGACATTTGTGAAGTAGTTTAACCATTAACATGCACAAAGCTGTCTAACTACATGCAGAATAATCACATGATACAATTTTTTCTGAGGAAATATTAACTTACAGCTGGGATAACCAATTCCCAGAATTCACATAAAAACATACTGAAGTTAATATTAAATAAAAGGCTTGTGCAAGCTTTTATTTTTACAGTATGTGCAGAGGTGTCCTTGGTTTAATCATGCTTTGTTTATGATTAATGAACAATTCACCTTGAAGATCAAACTGATTCATATCTCATCAAGAATTTGAAGAAATCACTTGTTCAGAAAGTAAAAGCTAGCTGCTCTGTGTATTCTGTGAGATTAAAACTTCAGCACTATACACACTCAGCAGTAAGGTGGGGAATTGAAGCTGACAGGGCATGGGAAAGTTTTAGCTGTGACACAGTGTTACCAAGTCTCAGTCTGTTCAGGTAGAAATTGTGTAAGTTCGAAGCATGAAACCTTCTTCTTTTTTTTTTCATTCCCTATGAAGTTTTATTCATAAATGTAGAGTACATAGCTGAGCTCAAAATGAAAGTATAAAGACTATTTTCCTTTCTCTCTCCATTTCCTTTTTCTCTTTCTCTTTTCCTTTCTCTCTCTCTCTCTTTGGTACTGCTATTTATAAGGCAAAAGTAGATAAAATTCATAAATAAAGGCAGCAGGAAATGTGATGAAGTTGCTTTTGTTAAAGAAGATGCACAGCTGGGGAAGTCTGGAGTTCATATTTCACTAGAGGGTATAACCATTTCTGTGACACTTCACCTATAAAATATTATTAGGTAACAGATCTGACCAAAGATATGAAGTAAACTGCAATAGCTGTGAAAATAGCTGGGTATCAATCCAGAGCACAAAATGATTTGGCTCTATGATATTTGTCTGCATCAATCTTAACAGAATTTTTTAGCATGAAATAAGGGTTATATTTAAAGTGTCCCTGTTGATGTGGGAGCAGGTAAATTTGCAGGAACATTATTTATAAATCATCCCTGACATAAAGGGATTGCTTTCATGTGCCAGTGACCTGAGACCTACAGTGCTGTATGTTTAAATTTTTAGAGGAGAAACACACTCTTCAGCTTGTCTGGAGTGGGTAGATGACAGATAATTTGCTAGCCCAAGTATTCTCTGTGTGATACCTAACAACCTCTGCTGACAACATAGTTTTGTTACAATGACGGACAGATGACTGTTCTACTGTTATCAGTGGATAATGGGAAATTGTTTATGCCCCAGGATAGTGATACAACAAAATTATTGGCTTAGAATTCATGCAAAGTTCATGGCAAAATTAAATTCCTTGTGCAGAAACATCTATTTAAGTTTAGTTCTTCACTGAGCAGAGCAGGAGCGGGATTTTTACATCGCCTGTGCTAGGTTTAACTGTCAGGATAATTCTTCAGTGGCAGTGATGCACGAATGACAGGATAAGCAGTTGAAAAACACAGCGGGGATGGGGGGAAGTGAGTTTTACTGGTTATGGTAGTTCAGAACTTGTTGCTTGAGTGAAGTCTAGGCTAGACTTGATGATCTTAGATGTATTTTCCAACCTCAATAATTCTATGATTCTGTGAAGTGTGTTCCTGTTTCCAGGTGTAAGAAATGCTTCTTTCTTTCATTTTCTTCACTTACTCATAGACAAATGAACCATCAGTTATTTATTTGAGTTCAGGTGTTACATACAGAGTATTGTATAGTTCAGCTTGATGTGGGTCGTACATAAGAATCACAGAATTTTATAGCTGATTTGCCTTCTCGTTAAATTTTCTAGATCATTTGGTGTATAACTCGGCATTGTGCTCTCAAACAAGTTTAATGGAGAACTTCTGAACAAATGTCCATTTTCTGGTTCAGTGAGTTCACTGCTGTCCATTTAAGCTCCGCATGCTCTGCTTGGCTTTTCCATTTCATAACTCTTTGTGGCATCTATGATTCAGGCTGATTCACCTGGATATTGACATCACTGGGTTCAATGACTTCTGTATGGACTATGTCACCACTTAAAAATAATATAGCTCTGAGAATTTAGAGTGAACTTTGCCCTCTGGTTTGCTTAATATCGTGGGTTTATGTTTTTCGTATTTGTTCAGAACTATTTGTACTTTGGATTATTAATCTATAACTAAACGTTGCCCTCTGTTCATCCTGCTGACGATATTTGGAACCAGACCAAAGCTGTTTTCTTTAAAATTGTGCAAAGCATTTATGTCAGTGCTTTAACACCCATTTCTTCTTCACTCATGATCTTTATGGAATCATGTCAGAAGGGGGCAAAATTAGCACGAAGCAGCATTAGTACCTACACTAACTCTGTTATTTACAGACAGAAGCCTTGGATGTGCTCCCAAACAAAACCATAAAAGGAATGCTGTCTGTCTCTCACAACAGTAATGCATCAAGCAGAGAATATGTTCTGTCACTGGAACAATTACAGTTCGAAATGAACTATGGCCAGGCAGTGACTGAACTCATTGTGTAAATAACAACAAAAACATGTAGAGAAATCTCCTATATTGCAAGGATTTGGTAAGGAAATTAACCCTAAGGCATTATGTCATCTCCAGTCTGCTCCCTTCTTTATCTCTTCCAAGATGGCTCAGAGAGGAGACTTCACCATGGTCAGGCAGACCAGAGGGTATCACTCTTCAGTGGACTATCTGCAACACCAGCAGTCCTTCTTCCAGAGCCTCCCAGCCTTATCCATTCGTTGCTAGAAGCTAAGTTGTGTGTAGTCAGGATCACAGGTTTGGCCACTGAAATTGCACTTAAGATTTCAAGATTAGATTGGTTTTTGAAAATTTCAATCACAGAAGCACACAGTTTGGAAAGGATCTCAGAAATTCCACCCCCCTGCAATGGCCAGGGATACCTCTCATCAGACCAGGTTGCTCAGAGTCCCATCCAGCCCACCTTCAAACATCTCCAGGGAGGGGATGTCCATAACTCACCTGGGCAACTTGTTCCATGTCCTTTTTATATTGGGAACTCCAGAACGGGATGCAGGGCTCCAGAGGAGGTCTCACAGGAGCAGAGTAGCTGTACCATAGTAACCTAAAAAGAAAGGAATCAAGAATTATTCCATCAGAAAGCTTTACTTTGGGTTAAAACTTCACTCTTTAGATGTCTGCTGTTCCAAATGTTTGAACAAATGAAAGTAAAAAAAATTCTTACTCCTCATAAATTGCACCAGGGGAGGTTCAAATTGGATCCTAGGAAAAACTTCTTCCCAAAAAGAGTGGGGAGGCCTCAAAACAGGCTGCCCACCGAGAGTGGGGAGGCACCATCCCTGGAGATGTTCAAAATTTGGATAGGCAGAGAGATGATTTAGTGGTTGGGGTTGTAGAGCAGAAAGTTGGACTTGATCTTGAAGGTTTTTTCCAACCTTGATTATTCTGAATTCTATGACTGAGTTCCTTATCAGCCTCATGACATGAGGGCTGTCTCTGTAACCGATGCCTTTGTGAAGAGCAGCTTTCAGTGAGTTATAAGATGAATATTTGTGTAGAGGCGGAGATCTGTACGATAAAAAATAGTTTATAGTATTAAACAGAGCACCTCAGCCTCCTACAAATGTAATCCAGATATGAACATCTGGAAGCACAGAATGGTGAAAAACAGAGGCTGTGTGCAGAGGTTTCAAATAAATA